>JAUPMG010258114.1:0-20926 GCA_031762675.1 Pachysandra terminalis | reverse complement strand
TATAAAAGACAGCATTCGAGGGGGTAAACCCAAATCTGCGTCCTCCGAGGGAGGACGGAATCCGTAGTCTTTTGTGGACGATAACCCCTCGACGAGTCGACCTTCCCGAGGTGGTTAGCCTGTAATTCACCTTAGGAGGAAGGCGTATTCCTCCTTCAAACTCACCCTTAGCAGGAGGGACAATACCTGCTTCGAATTGACCATCTGAAGGTGGTTAGCCTGAACAAGACTTCCCTCGGAATTTTCCGTCGAGACTGTCCCTCAGAATTGTTCGTCGAGGTTGTCGCTCGGAATTCGGAAGCGTTTATTGAAGTTGTCCCTCGGAAGTGTCCGTCGAGGTTGTCCCTCAGAGGTATTCGTCGAGGTTGTCGCTCGGAATTCGGAAGCGTCCATTGAGGTTGTCCCTCGGAAGTGTCCGTCGAGGTTGTCCCTCGGAAGTGTCCCTCGAGGTTGTCCCACGAAAGTTTTCCGTCGAGGTTGTCCCTCACCGAGAATATTCCTGCCTTGTGATCCTTTAAGACAAAACATACAGAATAGTCCTTTGAAGTCTATGGATATGATCTAAGCATGACTCCCGAGTTAGAAGGTATATAAAGTTCCCTCGAGGGTGTTCCTTGCATAAAAATACCTTCTAAACATAAAGGTATGGACTAAAATCACTCGAAGTCTGTTCTAGGGAGTAAGTAGATGTGAATTCGAGGATCCATTGAGATCATAACTATTTGAGGAGTCTATTAAGGGTAGCATGCCCTTAAATACGTCCTCCGAGTAAAATGAGGTCCGCCGAGGGAAGAATAAGATTCTCCTTCCCTCGGGTGTCCAGAAGGCAGTATGCCATGGGAACATAAGTCCTTTGTCCTTTGAAATTTCAGGAGGGAAGAAGGAATGTGTTTGTTGGGTTTGGGACACGTGGCGTCCCCCCATAAGCTGGAATTGAAAAAGGTAGCTTCCTTGAGAAGCTATTTCCTTTTTCTGGGGATAAGAACGGTCAGATATCTCTCTGACGTTTCAAATATTGCTTTTCACCAAAACGGTCTAATCACCGTACGTAGCTGCTGACAGTTGGCACGTGAAAGGGACGGCTGTACAGCCGTTTCAGCTTTATTGAATGATTCAGTGTATGCGGCTAGACCAAAATCGCATACATGCGCTCGTAATCGCGCGCCGCGTGTAAAATGGGGTTAAATTAGCCCGCCTGATCAACAATATCAACCACTCCAATCTACACCATTGGATGAGAGACATGAGTGGGGGTAGGTATACCCCTCCAACCACCATGTCTCCTCCAATCCTAGCCACATAATTCAATTAAAGTAAAATCAAACAATCATGGCCACACATCATAAATCAAAGAATCAAGGAAATCATCACCACACATTACAAATAGAAAGGGCCACGCTAGGGTGTGTAGTGCCCAAACTTTTAAGGCATAATCACAACTGTTCACAAGGCATGATTAACCCAGTTGTTAATCCAAGCAAAGACAAATAAACATCATGATGGCTAACTAAATCAAGTATACGTAATAAAAAAAGTTAAGGCTGTTACACGAAGAGTGGAAATGGGAGCATATTTCTATGAACTTTGTCTTAGGACTGCCACGGACTAGACGCAACCACAACATGCTCTAGGAAATAGTTGACCGTCTCAAATCACCACATTTCATCCTAACTCGTGCAACATCAACTACTGAAGACTTTGCCAAGTTGTATGTGAAGGAGAACGTGTGGCTACATGGAATACCAATTACCATCGTCTTCGACAAAGATTCGCATTTCTTGTTTTGGTTTTGGAAGAGATTTCAATGGAGATCATCCCATGAGGAGAGACTTGTCCTTACTGTGAGACTTGACAAAGACCACATTGCATGGCAGAACTTGGCAGCATGAGAGAAAGCATGACAGAACTTGGCGAGGAAAGCTCGAAGTTATCTATGATAGACATGTCCTTTTAGCACTCCAGGAGGCTATATGCAATATTCAGACAAGTCAAAACTGCATCTACCAGACTATTCTTTTTATGAATAGGGCTTCGACAAGAAGAGTCTACATTTCATAAGATGGTATGATGCTAGCTGCCCAACTTGCCAAGCATCTCATGTTCGCTTAGCATCTCTCGAGTTGTATTTTTGTATGAGTCAGTTACTGGTTACGCTCATTGGCAAAATGCCACTCGGCCACCTCGTCATGAGCCTACTGAACCTTGGCCAATACTAGCTTTACATTACAATATGCAAGAAGAGACTAGATTCTAACGATGCTACAGAAACACGACTCATCAAGTATTATGAGATTTCGATAGACTTCATCCAACGAGGTAAATGTACATCAACACGAGAAATTTTGACAACGCCATCCGACGAAGTGATGCATGCCAAACATTGTGAGATTCGATGATAGTCCTCCAAGAAGGATTGAACTCATCACTATTATGAGAGTGGACCAACCCGTCTGTACGAAGGAGCAAGGCCACAAATGTGAGATTTAATGAAGCACCTCTTACATGAGGAAGCTAAGTCAAAAATGTAAGTCTTGACAGAAGCCATCATGGAGCCCATCACACTTACAATGAGATCACGACGAACAAAATGGGAGTTTACAGACATAAAGAGAATGAGAGCCAAGAATTTGTGTATGGCATCAATTCCGGCAAGACTACGACCCCCACACTAACAACAAAATTTCTATGAAAAAGCTAGGTAATGACCCCTGCACTGACAACCACATTTTCTATGACAAATCTAATCAAGAATTTGTGTATGACACCGAATATGAAAGGGCGGCGGTCCTTCGGAAAAACAAACACATTTTCTAGGTCAATGAGATGCTCACAAATTCATCCAAGAATTTGTGTATGGCGTTTGATCTAGGAGGGTGATGATTCTCTAGATAGGCAACCATAGTTTCTATGGCACTGGAATTTCAAACGGTGACACCTAAAGACAGTCAAGAATTTGTGTATGACACCGGATCTATAAGAGCGACGAATCTTTAGACTGACAACCACATATTATATGACAATATCCTTTCAAGTAGCTATAACTTAAATGGCGAGAAAATCAAAATACGAGAATCACAAGCTCGGCAAAAATGCCTACGGAAAAAGAAACCTTATCAAATGCGAGATAAAAGGGATGCAAGGACGTAAAAGATGGTGCGGTGTTTATCATAAAAGACACATCCATTTTATCATTCAAAGCGAGCATTAGAAGTGAAGAATGAGTTGTGGGAAGGACATTTCTCTTCCAACATACATAAAAGAAGAATAAGCAATGTCGTCATGACACTTGCATTGGCAACGCTTCGACTACCACATAGGTGTTTGGAGTGATCTCATCGTAATAAAGGCTCTCCACTATTAATTAAGATATTTTTAAGTATAATGAGATAAAAGAATAATAATTTTGAGAATACTTGACTTATAAGATCTTCTCCAAAAAATGGCATTGGCATTTTTCCTCTTGGCATTCTACAAGCGCCATCGGGAAAAGGAGCTTAATGATGATGATCATCTTTGGCAAGAATGTTATGTCAGCATAGTGACGTGATGTGGCAGGCCTTGGGCTATGCCAGCTTGGCATAAAAACCAGGATTTGAGACATTAATGTCTTTTTGTAAGTATGGTCAAACCGGTTTCACCTGACATCCCCGACGAACGAAATGATACTCTGACAACCCATTTGATGTCCCGGACTCTTTGGCAAACACCATGAGATTAACCGGGACAAGAATTTTGCGAAGTTACTTGAAAATGAAGGAGAAAAGTAAAATCGGCAAAGTGCTCCGTCGAGCCAAAATCGGGCTTGATGGACAACTCGGCATCACCCCAGTTGTCAGCTGCTTGGCACCACCCAAGCAGGGGTGGACGCCTATGTCCTTTGGCCGAGGCACTTCGGGTTGCCGATGTGCCCAACCACCCCAACATGGGAGGGCAGACCCCAGTGTGCCCCACCGATAGGGTGTTGTTCTGGCCATCCTTGTGGTAGAGGAGCTAGAAGGGTGCTTTCCTGGCACTCCCTGGTTGCTGAGACCTATTTTCAACTACCCCAGTGCTCCCAAAGTTCCCAAAATGCCCAATTTTTGTATGTATGAATCCCCAGCATGGAATGAGATGAACAAATTGAGAATCATGCTCGGCTCAGCGTGACCGACTTATGTGTAATTGATTAATAATTATTTAATTATGTAGGCGTTTTGTGGGTGGTTTTGTGAATAGTCAGCAAAGTATAATATTACTAATCGACGGGAACTTAAATCAACAAGTGACCGTATCCCGTCTCTAGAGTAACTAAAGAGTCAAGCTGGTGGACTGTCTAACACTGGTCGAACTGGGCTGAAGAAATAATGGATCAAGGTGTTAGAGATTCTCTAACCCTATGGCTCTAATTGGGATTATGACTGAACCTTTCGCAGGCTGCCTACGTACCCAAATAGGGATAAGTCAGACGTAGTTCAAGGTCTAGTAATTATGGCAGAGGTCTCCCCCTTTGTGATTTCTCCTCTCCTTTTTCCTCATCCCTGAATGAGAGAAGTGAGCTAGTACTTATTGCTTTTGGAAGAGAGTTAACGGTAATTAGAATTCTTAACCATCGTTTTTGACGATGGTTAAGACGTTCACCTGGGGTAAAACTCATCATGTACCCCAGTCTCTTAGGTGAACCAATCACAAGTTATTTGGATAATTACAGGTTTGCCACCGAGAAACTGTGACATGGCCTATAACCCCAATACAGCCAAGTGTTAGCGAGCCTCATGACCCCTCGATATGGGCGTTGGCGATCAGTAAATATAAGTGGTAATGAAAGATGTTTAGCCGTGGCATCGTTAAGACTGTCTAGTCTTGGCACCATGGAGGCTAATAGTCTTAGTACTTTCGAGGTCTCAAACCTTAGCACTTTCAAGACTATGTGACATTCTACGTCATCGAGGTTCCCTCTAGACGGAGGCTATGTATCATCTTCTACGTCTTAGAAGTTTGCTTTAGATGGAGGTAGTATCACCTTCTACGTAGAGCTTCGCTCTAGATGGATGTAGTACTCCTTCTATGTCTTAGAGCTTCGCTCTAGACAGAGGTAGTATTGCCTATGACTTCATTAAGACTCGCTCTAGAAGGAGGATGTATCGCCTACTACGTCATTGAGCATCACTCTAGACGGAGGATGTATCACCTACAATGTCAACGAGCATCACTTTAGACGGAGGATAGTATTGCCTACGACATCACCGAGCATCGCTCTAAACGGAGGATGGTATTGCCTACGATTCACCGAGCATCGCTCTAGATGGTGGATAGTATTGCAGACAACGTCATCGAGCATCGCTCTAGATGAAGGATGTATCGCCTACGACGACATCGAGCATCGCTCTAAACGGAGGATAGTATCGCCTATGATGTCATCGAGCATCGCTCAAGACGAAGGTGGTATCGACGTCTTACATCTTCTAGGGCTATCTCTCCCTTCAAGTGTCAATTCATATCGATGTGTCAACGTCTTACATAGTCCAGGGCTGTCTCTACCCTTGGGTGTAAATTCATATCAACGTGTCGACGTCTTACATCATCCAGGGTTGTCTCTTCCTTTAGGTGTAAATTCATATCGACATGTTCACCGAAACGCATCTCTTTGGTGAACGTGAGGTGCACCTCTAAAGCTCTCAAGAACTCGAGGGGTTGTCCCATCGCAAGTGGGTGCCCTCAAGTATGACTTGAGAGGATGTGCCATCACAAGTGGACTCCCAAGAACCAGAGGGGTTGTCCCATCGCAGGTGGGCTCCCTCGAGTATGACTTGAGAAGTATGTCTACATCGGTATCCTATTGTAAAGGGATCTGACATCTCGCCATGGTGTACCTGTTGATATTAGCTTCATTGCATATTCATTATAAGTGTTGATTATCCTGTGATTTATGTAATAAAAAGGGTCATCACGGTAGCGCACTACCTTCTCCCTATATCTATGTCTTGGTCATATATTCCTTGAACCGGTTCCTCGAACCGACCGGGGTTCTTCCTTAAGAAGTTTCCGAGGGGTATCAGTGGGGATCTTGCTTCGTGACGGTCATAGTCCTAACACGTTGCAGTTTATTATTGGGCTATCTGCCCTTACCATTTTTCATATTTACATTTCAGTCCCCCTGACCACGATGATCATCTTCAAGTTATTGGCGTGGTTATGGTATAGTTTGACTAACATTGTCACTGCACGTCGATCACTACCCTTGAGCATTGGCGTGGCGTGGAGACGTATCTCTTAGTTGGCATCCCGCCATGGAGAATAGAGTTGCATCTCTAAGTCAGCATCCCGCCATGGAATATTGGCATCCCACCATGGAATATAGAGGCGGATCTCTAAGTCGGCATCTCGCCGTGGAGTATTGGCATCCCGCCATGGAGTATAGAGACGCATCTCTTAGTTGGCATCTCGTCGTGGTGTATTGGCATCCCACCATGAAGCATTGAGACAAATCTCTAAGTCGGCATCCCGCCGTGGTGTATTGGCATCTCGCCATGAAGTACAGAGACGTATCTCTAAGTCATCCCGCCGTGGAGTATTGGGATCCCGCCATTTAGTATAGAGACACACCTCTTATTCGGCATCCCGCCTAGAGTATTGGCATCCTGCCTTGGAGTATAGAGATGCTCCTTTAAGTCGACATCTTGTCGTGGTGTATTGGCATCCCGCCATGAAGTATAGAGATGCATCTCTAAGTCAGCATCCCGCCGTGGTGTATTGGCATCCCGCCTTGGAGTATAGAAATGTATCTCTAAGTCAGCATCTCGTCGTGGAGTATTGGCATCCCACCATAGGGTATAAAGACGCATCTCTTAGTCGGCATCTCGCCGTGGTGTATTGGCATCTCGCCATAGGGTATTGAGATGCATCGCTTAGTCGACATCCCACCGTGGTGTATTGACATCTCGCCATAAAGTATAAAGACGCATCTCTATGTCGGCATCCCGCCGTGGTGTATTGGCATCCCGCCTTTGAGTATAGAGACACATCTCTAAGTCGGCATCCCACTGTGGAGTATTGGCATCCTGCCATGTAGTATAGGGACGCATCTCTTAGTCGGCATCCTGCCGTAGAGTATTGGCATCCCGCCATGTAGTATAGAGACGCATCTCTTAGTCGGCATCCCGTCGTGGAGTATTGGCATCCCGCCTTGGAGTATAGAGACGCATCTTTAAGTCAGCATCCTGCTGTGGTGTATTGGCATCCCGCCATAAAGTATAAAAATGCATCTCTATGGGGAATGTTAGGCGCACCTCTATAACGGCATCCTATCGTGATCATGTGGTAATATGATGGTCATCATTAGCGTACGTTGTTTGCCACCAGGATCAATCCCCTAGTACTAGGATCTGTTTTTGATCCTTGCCCTTTTTGTTTTTGGGCTTTGGCAAATATACTCGTCTGCACGGGACTTGATAATAATAAATCATAATGGTAGCGCCTAGCGCCACCTCACCCGCAGGATGGTGGTTACATTTGACCCCCCTGCTCCTGGGGTCTTGCACTAGTAGTATCAATCCCCACAGGATCTAATAATAATTGTTTAAGTCAGTAAATAAATAGTAATTCATTTTCTTGATGCCATCTCACTCGCAGGCAGGGGCTTCCTGGGAAGCCCCCTACTCTTGGGGTCCAGTGCTAGTACTATCAATTTAATAGGACCGATATAGTAGTATCAGTTTGACAAGATTGATATGGTAGTATCAGTACAACATGATTGATACTAATCATTAATAAATAAATATTTTATTTTCCTGGCGCCACCTCACCCGCAGGCAGGGGCGGCCTTTACTACTATTACTTTGATAGGACTGATACGGTAGTATCAGTTTGACAAGGTTGATATGGTAGTATCAGTACAACAAGATTGATATTAATTATTAATAAATAAATAATTATTTTCCTGGCGCCACCTCATCCCCAGGCAGGGGTACCCTTTATTACTATTAGTTAGACAGGACTAATACGGTAGTATCAGTTTGATATGACTGATACCAGCAATATCAGCATGATTGGACTGATACCAGGTTTTTTTTTTTTTGGCCCTCCCTTGGCTTCATGCCTTGCCTACAGCAGGATTGGCATGATTTCATCAATGACGCCATGCCTCTGAAATTTTTTTTTTTTTGTGTATGTGGGCTTGACTTCATGCCTTGCCTGCAGCAGCATTCGTATGACATCATGCATGATGTTATGCCTTTGCAATTTTTTTTTTTTGGCTTGGCATCATGCCGTTCTTACAGCAGCATTGGCATGACTGATAGCAACAGTATTAGCTTGATAGGACTAATACCAGTAACAGTATCAGCTTGATAGGACTGATACCAGTTTTTTTCTTTTGGGCTTGGCGTCATGTCTTGCCTGCAGCAGGATTGGCATGACGTCATGCCCCTGAATTTTTTTTTTTTGGCTTGGCGTCATGCCTTGCCTGTAGTAGCATTGGCATAACTGATAGCAGCAGTATCAGCTTGATAAGACTGATGCCAGCAACAGTATCAGTTTGATAGGACAGATACCAGCAGTATCAACTTGATAGGACTGATACCATTTTTTTTTTTTGGCTTCGCGTCATGCCTTGCCTGCTACAATATTGGCATGACATCATCAATGGCGTCATGCCCCTGAAATCGTTTTTTAGGCTTGGCTTCATGCCTTGCTTGCAGCAGCATTGGTGTGACATCATGCATAATGTCATGCCATTGCATTCTTTTGGCTTGGCTTCATGCCTTGCGTACAACAGCATTGGTGTGACATCATGCATGATGTCATGCCTTTGTAACTTTTTTTTTTGGGCCTTAGCGTCATGCTTTGCCTGCAGCAGCATTGGCATAACTAATAGCAGCAATATCAACTTGAATAGGACTGATACCAGTTTTGTTTTGTTTGGCTTGGCTTTATGCTTTGCCTGCAGGAGCATTGGTGTGACATCATGCATGATGTCATGCCTTCGCAATTTTTTTTTAGCTTGGCTTCATGCCTTGCCTGCAGCAACATTGGTGTGACATCATGCATGATGTCATGCCTTTGCAATTTTCTTTTTGGGCTTGGCTTCATGCTATGCCTACAGCAGCATTGGTGTGATATAATGCATAATGTCATGCCTTTGCAATTTTTTTTGTGTGGACTTGATTTCATGCCTCGCTTGCAGCAGCATTGGTATGACATCATGCATGATGTCATGCCTTTACATTTTTTTTGTTCTTTTTGCCCTTGGCTTCATGCCTTGCCTGCAGCAAGATTGGCATGACGTCATCAATGACACCATGCCCCTAATTTTTTATTTTTGGCTTCATGCCCGATCATCCTCGTGATCAATCATCCTCGAGACCAATCCTCCTCGAGATCGATCATCCTCGAGACTTTGCTGCAATCATCAATAGATAGTCCTCCTCGGGTCCTTGTTGCAATCATCAATAGCTAGTCCTCCTCGGGGCCTTACTACAATCATCAACAGCTAGTCTTCGGGACTTTGCTGCAATCATCAACAACTAGTCCTCCTTGGGACTTTGCTGCAATCATCAATAACTAGTCCTCCTCGGGACCTTGCTGCAGTCATCAATAGCTAGTCTTCCTCGAGACTTTGCTGAAATCATCAATAGCTAGTCCTCCTCAGGACCTTGCTGCAATCATCAACAGCTAGTCCTCCTCGGGACTTTACTGCAATTATTAATAGCTAGTCCTCCTCGGTACCTTGCTGCAATCATCAACAGCCAGTCCTCCTCAGGACTTTGCTGCAATCATTAGCTAGTCCTCCTCGGGACCTTGCTGCAATCATCAATAGCTAGTCACCCTCGAAACTTTGTTGCAATCATCAACAGCTAGTCCTCATCGGGACTTTGCTGCAATCATCAATAACTAGTCCTCCTCGGGACCCTTGCTGTAATCATCTATAGGTAGTCCTCCTCGGGACTTTGCTGGAATCATCAACAACTAGTCCTCCTCAGGACTTTGCTGCAATCATCAATAGCTAGTCCTCCTCGGGGCCTTGTTGCAATCATCAACAGTTAGTCCTCCTCGGGACTTTCTTGCAATCATCAACAACTAGTTCTCATCGGGACCTTGCTACAATCATCAACAACTAGACCTCCTCGAGTCTTTGCTGCAATCATCAACAGTTAGTCCTCCTTGAGACCTTGTTGCAATCATCAATAGCTAGTCCTCCTTGAGACCTTGCTGCATTCATCAACAGCTAATCCTCCTCATGACTTTGTTGTAATCATCAATAGCTAATGTATGCGCACATACTTTCCTTATTCTTGCACTGTTTTGATCAATTCCATAATCTGCTTGATCTTTCTCTCATAGGCCATGCTGGCTCATCCACCAAGCACAGTCAGTGCCATATGGGTAGTCCCCCAATCCTTATTCCATATGAGGAAATATCGACCTCTGATCTTGAGGTGGAAGAAGGTGAAGGTAACGGTGTCAACGAGGATCGAACTCATGATTCAGGCCTTATTAGCCTTGATATTAACATTACAGCCTCGGCTCGTGTAGGATGGCGTTAGTAACAACAGTCTCTCCTAGTGCTTCCCTTACATCACGCTCGATTGAGAGGGTGAGACTTTGATTTTTCTTTCTAGTGTATGTTTCGTTCTAAGCATATCTTTTTCTTATGTAAAGTGATTGTTTTAACTCTTGCAAATGAATTCCCCCAGACATCAATGTCCTCCTACTCCCGGTGTTGGGACGCTGCTAGTAATGCTCCCTTTGCAAGGGAGGGGACTCCTACGCTTCCTTGGTGCCTTCAAGGAAGAGATCGTTCAAACAACTAAGGAGGGGAATAGTCCTTGCGATCTTTTAGTGTTGACTCCTCCTAGACAAGTGAGAGCGCCTGATCGTATTATGGATATACCCCCTGGATCCTCGATCCCGGATGAGGATGGTACTCATGCAGTCGATGCCCTAGTGAGAGTGGTTATTCTCATGATTCCATTGATGACAGATTCTTGGATCCTACGAGTGTAGATGCTTATGTTGATCCATTACTACCTCATATTGAAGCGGACACTCGCCTTATGTTCGTAAAGAATATCTACATCCCCTCCAGATATGCCTCTATTCTCCGGAGGGTTAGTGATCATTATGGCGATCCTGGTACTAAGATGACTTTCTCCAACCCTCGCCTTCGAGCCTTCTTCTACTCAGTTGTATGTTCGTTGGTTGAACGTCTTCAAGAGACACATCTCTCTGTTCATATCGTGGAGGATCTCCATGATGTGTAGAATGAGATAGAGGATCCCTTAGCAGTCAGGATGAAGCTAGATTGGTTGATAGCGCACTTAGACGCCATGGATGAAGCTCTAGAGCACTTCACATGCTACCGAGAGTAGAAGGTTTCCCCCACTACTCGTCAAGAATTGGAATCTCGCATAACCAATTTATTTGAGTCACACTTCCCTTATTCTTGATTTCTTGCGAGTAATAGTGTCGATTCTCTTCACTCATAGCCTATAGCCCATGTAGGAGACTTAGGCAAAGCATATGGAATATTTTCTAGTTCGTGCAAATCACCTGGTAAGTGCTCTTCACGTCTCTCTTCAACAGCATGAAGAGATGATGCTCTAGCTTGCTCTACGACCCTTGTCTTGCTCTTTAATATTGAAGTTCTTCTAATGGTGATCAGTATGTAGGAGACTTAGTCTCCAGTGGAGTCGCCAATGTTTTGTGGGTGGTTTTGTGAATAGTCACCAAAGTATAATATTACTGATCAAAGGGAACCTAAATCAACGAGTGACCGTATCCCGTCTCTAGAAGAACTAAAGAGTCAAACTGATGGACCGTCCAACACTGGTCGAACCAGGCTAAGGAAATAATGGGTCAAGGTGTTAGAGATTCTCTAACCCTAGGGCTCTAATTGGGATTATAACTGAACCTTTTGCAGGCTGCATACGTACCCAAATAGAGATCAAGTCAGACGTAGTTCAAGGTCTAGTAATTTTGGCAAATGTCACCCCC
This sequence comes from Pachysandra terminalis, assembly GCA_031762675.1. Classification (NCBI taxonomy): domain Eukaryota; kingdom Viridiplantae; phylum Streptophyta; class Magnoliopsida; order Buxales; family Buxaceae; genus Pachysandra; species Pachysandra terminalis. Next base: position 8,956 of record JAUPMG010258114.1, on the reverse strand, counting down.
TTTGTGATTTCTCCTCTCCTTTTTCATCATCCCTGAATGAGGGAAGTGAGTTAATATTTATAGCTTTTGGAAGAGAGTTAACTATAGTTAGAATTCCTAACCATCGTTTCTAACGGTGGTTAAGACGTTCACCTAGGGTGGTACTCATCATGTACCACAGTCTCTTAGGTGGACCAATCACAAGTTGTTTGGATAATTACAGGTTGGCAATCGAGAAACTGTGACATGGCCTATAACCCCAATACAGCCAAGTGTTGGCGAGCCTCACGACCCCTTGATATGGGCGTTGACAATCGGTAAATATAAGTGGTAATGAAAGCTGTTTAGCCTTAGCGTCGTTGAAAATGTCTAGTGTTGGCATCATAGAGGCTACTAGTCTTAGTACTTTCCAGGTCCTCAAACCTTAGCACTTTCGAGACTATGTGACCTTCTACGTCGTCGAGGTTCCCTCTAGATGGAGGCTATGTACCATCTTCTACGTCTTCGAGCTTCGCTTTAGATGGAGGTAGTATCACTTCTACGTCTTAGAGCTTCGCTCTAGACGGAGGTAGTATCTCCTTCTATGTCTTAGAGCTTCGTTCTAGACGGAGGTAGTATTGCCTACGACGTCATTAAGACTCTCTCTAGATGAAGGATGTATCGCCTACTACGTCATCGAGCATCACTCTAGACAGATGATGTATTGCCTAAGATGTCACCAAGCATTGCTCTAGACGGAGGATAGCATTTCCTACGACGTCACCGAGCATCGCTCTAGACAGAGGATAGTATTGCCTATGATGTCACCGAGCATCGCTCTAGACGGAAGATAGTATTGCCTACGACGCCATCGAGCATCGCTCTAGACAGAAGTAGTATTGCCTACGACGCCATCGAGCATCGCTCTAAACGGAGGATGTGTCGCCTACGATGTCATCGAGTGCACTAGACGAAGGATAGTATCGCCTACGATGTCATCGAGTGCACTAGACGAAGGATAGTATCGCCTACGACGTCATCAAGCATCACTCTAGACGGAGGTAGTATCGACGTCTTACATCTTCCAGGGCTATCTCTCCCTTCAGGTGTAAATTCATATCGATGTGTCGACGTCTTACATTGTACAGGGTTGTCTCTTCCCTTAGGTGTAAATTCATATCAACGTGTCGACGTCTTACATCGTCCAGGGCTGTCTCTCCCTTTAGGTGTAAATTCATATCGACGTCTCACCGAGTTGCATCTCTTAATGAACGTGAGACGCACCTTTAAAACTCTCAAGAACCGTAGGGTTGTCCCACGGAAGTGGGCGTCCTCGAGTATGACTTGAGAGGATGTCCCCTCACAAGTGGGACTCTCAAGAACCCGAGGGGTTGTCCCATCGCAGGTGGGCACCCTCGAGTATGACTTGAGAAGTATTTTTGCATCGGCATCTTGCTGTAAAGGAGTCTGGCATCTCGCTATGGAGTACCTGTTGATATTAGCTTCATTGTAAGTGTTGATTATCCTGTGATTTATGTAATCAAAAGGGTCATCACAGTAGCGCACTACCTTCTCCCTATATCTATGTCTTGGTCGTATATTCCTTGAACCGGTTCTTCGAACCGACCGGGATTCTTCCTTAGGAAGTTTCTGAGGGTTATACCCATAGTTATCAGTGAGGATCTTGTTACGTGTCGGTCATAGTCATGACATGTGGCGGTCTGTTATTGGGCTATCCGCCCTTACCATTTTTCATATCTACAGTATGATATTTGCAGAGTTCATCATAGAGGTGATCTCCGTCCTGAGCGAAAGCCCATCAGGGGGGTTTCTGACAATCCTTAAGGTGTGGCGGACACAGGCACGAGTGTCGGGTGTGGCCGAGCCAAACCTCGACATTCCAACTTATGGTTCGACGACGTCAAGCGACGATAAAGTGTTACGTCATGAGTTGTTATTAATAAGTGCACATTAAATTGATTGTTACATTGCCTTTAATTCGACTGTTATACTTATTAATTTGATTGTTACCATGTTAATGAGAGATAGTTAATATAAGATAACTTACAAATGAAGAGAATGGTGACACTTGTCACCATCTTAGAGATTCTCCTTGGCCTATATAAAGCCTAGGAGGCGTAGGCCAAAGAAGAAAAGAAAAAGTTGGAGAGAAGACTAGATAGAAGAGACTCAAGGGAGAGATACCACTTGTGAGCATCTCCATATTTAGAAAATCTCTACAAAGATTCTACGGTGAGAGATAGAGAGAGTTGGTGGGGAAGACTTGTGCAAGGAAGCTCTTGAGGTAAACTTGAGCATCTCCCATTGTCGGGTCGTAACCGCAACTTACTTTCCACATCTTCTTGACCAACTCTCCTATTTTGAGTTTGAACAAACGTATTCAGTAACATCATAACGGTTTAAGCCCAAATCGGATCTAAGCTAATCAACCTTGAGACATAGAAGAATACACGTAAACATCCTCGACATACCTAGATTGTGGTCATAAAAAACTCACCTATAGATAGCAAGTCTACAAATAAGTTTTAACGTGGCATCTCAAGAACACTTTTGGAAGGTTAGCCGACAAACGTGGTCCTCATTTCAAGAAAAATTTCTGCTGTTATCTCAAGGAAATCATAGATGTTCAAGCATGTGGTGGAGTTCTGTGTTAGAGAGGGGAAATTGATGTGAAATTATTTATTTATTTTTTATTTTTTTTTTGGACGTTTAGATTTCAAAAACTAATGGCTCGTTCTCACCACATTCATTCGGATCACGAGCTCATTTTAGAAATCAATTTCTTAAAGTTATTCTAAAAACTAATTCAATTGTGTTTGATTACAATGAAGCAAATTGAACTCCCTCCTAAAACCAGACGTTTGGTTACCATGACTAAATAACAAACAACTATGTACTGAAACTCATTCCCTGATTGAAGCTCATTCCAAAGCTATGGAACTCGTTTCCAGTATAATGGCAAACGAGGCCCAACAGGCCTAGGAATAGCTTTGATGACAGGTCTCCAATTGAAGAGATTCATCGATGGATTGTAACTTCACATTAATATTCGGAAAGTTAAATTCTGGATATTTATCAGTTTTGGTAATATTCTTCAGTATTTTAATAGTTTCCTTCGAAATAAACACGAGGACAATATAACATTCCCAGAAAACGTTTACTTTTTCCGGATTTTATAATGGAACAAACATAACCTTAGCCCTGTTTCATTTGTCGGAAAACCAGTAAACTAAGAAAATAAAATATTGCCTGAAGAAATACTTTATTTCTATTTTTCAGATTGGTAGGAAAATAAAAGAATTCGGGTATTAGGGTATAACAAGTGGAGAGGGAAAGAGAGACAAGGTGTTAGTAATTTTTTTACAGGATTTTGTTCATGATAGGAAATTATTTTCTTAAAAAAAAATAAAACAAATTGGCCAAAAAACACAATTGAAAGTAATAATAAAAAAAAATTTAAACAAAAACTCAAAGAAAAATTTCTTTTCAGAGTTTTCATGCAAGACAAAGGTTGGGCCTTGCAAAGGTTGTGTTTCGCCCGGCTTGTGCTTTTGGATACGCACTCAATGCATAAGTGGCTCAATGGGCGCACTTATCCATAACAACAATAAACTGCTTACTTAAAGAAAATAGCATATGGTAAATACATTTATTTAAGTTCTTATGAAAGTTTAAGAGTAAAATAGGTATTATAAAAATATTATTAAAGTCTAAAAATATCTTCTATTTAAGTACTAATGAAAGTATAGGGGTAAAATAGGTATTATAAAAATGTACTAAAGTGTAGAAATAGCTTCTCGCATAAGTGATAAGAGAAGCTATTCTCAACAACTTCTCTTTATGGTAGCCTTCCTCTACTACTTATGGGTAAGCACTTATGCAATTTTTTTTTGGGGTAACAAAGCACTTGCCCAATTAGGAGTTACCAAACGCACTTTTAATTTTAAAAAGTCTTTTAATAAGCTATAAGCACTTATATAAGCCGGCCCAAACGCAGCCAAACATAGCCTTAACAGGCATGGTAGGGTTATAACAGATATTAGGATTGTGTCCATCCCACACCTTGTATTCACAATACAAACCCAATTTTTACAATCCTTAATAGAAACAAAAGTGAACTCTCACACACATTTTTTGAACCAAAGACAAACTTTCCTGCACTAAACAGAACTTTATCAAAAAGATTGCAAATCACATAAAAACCAGAAAAAATAAATAAAAATAAAAATAAAACTCTTTAACAAGCTGCGTCAACAAATTAGTTTATTACAAGTAGTCTTAAGTTCTTAACAAGCAAGCATACATTCTTCTGTTTTTGGTACCTAAAATGATGCCAATCAACCATCTCAAATTCCTCACAGAATTACAAGATCAACATCCAACAAACAAAAAGTATAACTCCACGTTTAACATGGATCAGAATACTTCCCACATAAAAATTATTCTTACCTTGCTTACGACGTTCAGAGAATGTCGGCAGAAACCCAAATTATTTAAATGATAAAAGAAAAATAAAATACAAATACAACATGTCATGCAATCTGCAAACTTTTAAAAGGAAAAAAGAAAAGTCACAGGACCATTTCAAAGCGGCAACGAGTACAATGTGACGACCACATGATAGAACTACTTTAGGCACATGGAGTCATTTGACAAACCAATGATAAGAACAGCTTGAATACAAGAAAAGCTCCTCCCAGATTTTACTTACTTGGGAAGCCCAGAGTTGGGATGGAGAAGAGCTTGACTTTCGTCGGCAAGCAACACAGGACCTCTCCCAGGTCTTGTGCAGATGAAATAACTAACATCACCCTTGTATTTCTGAGTTGGATTGTTATCCTTAATTTCTGGAGGTGGCTGCAAAGCTTCCACATCTTTCATTGACTCAAAACCAGCATCTTTTAGTATCGATTTATCTCCAAGTACATAACTGAGGAAAAAAAAAGAACCATCAGAACAATCATCCTTGTGAAAGACATCTTTGTGCGCATCTTTCTCATTTCTTTTATAAAACTACTTGCCAATTAAAAGATCAATGTTTTATCAAAATCTTCATTGCAACAGGCCTGTATCAGAACACACAATACCTATTCAGTTCAGTATCCAGATGTGGAGGAAAGTAGAAGAGAAGCCTCTGTAGCAAAAGGGTAGCAACTTTTCTATTACGTGCAATCAGAACTGCATTAGGCCCCGCATCAAAAGTGTAAGCCACCTGTAAAGAATTATAAATTAGAAAAGTCATCCAAATTATGAAGGGGAGCAAGGCCAGCACGTACTACAGATAATTCAATTTAAGAGTATGTTTGGAACCACTAAAAAATTTTGGCTAGTGGGATATACTGCTCTTCATTTTTCTTTTCAATTTTCAGAAAATATAAATGTGCCTAAAGAAGAAATAATTAAGCAGGGCCAAGCACCAGGTCACAATCCTGAGTGTAGCTCAATAAATGGATAGGTGCACTCAATGGCATTGAGATATTATTTCTAGTGGAGAGTGAGACTTTACTAAGGCCTCGTTTGCTGTCATTCTGGATCAGGAACTCATTTCCAAGAACTAGTTCCCTAAATTCATTCTGGGAACTAATTTTGAAGGCTTCTCTGTTGCATTTGGTAAGCATGTAACAAAATGAGTTCTGACCTAATATAGATGTTTGGTCAATATGTACTAAAATGAGTTCTGGCCAAATTTTCTAATTTTTTTCCTTTAATTATAATTATTTTCATAAAATCCTATAGCCACACAAAATCTTTGCACAATTATATCCTTTTAAATGTGATATAACTCTCCAAAATAATATGTAATAGAAAGAGTATATTTAAAAGTTTGTCAGTGCTCACTTTATTTTACAAGTTTGTCACTGCAAAAACTCAAAACTCATTCCTAAAATCTAAAATCAGGGTTGGAGATGATTCTGTGATGAAGGGTATTTTCTCATTCTTGTCTTGGGGGATCTAATTCCGCCTTTGCTAACCAAAGGACCATTTATCTAGGAGACTGAGAACTCATTCCAAGTCCTGGAATGCATTCCCAAAATGAGACAACCAAACGAGGTCTAAGCATGAAAGATACAAGTCCAATGGAAACACTCAAAAACTTCACATGGATATAATTTACTTGGAACGATTAAAACTAATAAAGGGGAAAGATCTCTTCAGGCAAGGGAGAGAATATTCCAACTATTATTGATCTCACATGCTTTGACCCTGAGAGTGCTAACTAATACAAGAACAACTAATGCTATCAACCTATCTGATGGTACAGAGACAATAACCTTGAGACAAGGTATTCACTTCACACAAGAAAGGTCCATTCGATTCCCCAGCTGGGCAGCTTCGGATTTAAGTGGGAGGTTGTGGCGGTGGGTTGCTGCGCAAGCCTCCTACTTGGGATTAGTCGGGCCTAAGGCCCGGACACCCAAGTTATCAAAAAAAAAAAAAAAGAAAAGAAAGGTCCATTCGAAAGATGGAAGAAACAGAAGATTTATGTGAGGAAAACAAAAAAGCAATAGTAGGCCCGGAAATGACTCACGTCTCTTGGTTAGTATCCATCCTCAAGACAGTTGGCAGTTGATTAATTAAAGTAATAAATATCTAATTGAATACGGGGAACAACTGATCACTGATGCTATCAAACTATATGATGGTTCAGAGACAATAAACTTGAGAAAAGGTATTCAATTCGCACAAGAAAGGTCCATTCGAAAGATGGAAGAAACAGAAGATTTATGTGAGGAAAACAAAAAAGTAATAGTAGGCCCAGAAATGACTCACGTCTCTTGGTTAGTATCCATCCTCAAGACAGTTGGCTGTTAATTAATTACAGTAATATATATCTAATTGATTGTACAATGAAATTTATGGCATTTTGAATATGCTAGATTATTCAACTGAGCCTAGCCTGAAACGAGCCAACCCTTACTTGGCTCAGCTCAGGCTCTTATGTTATCTGAAAAATCTCTTTAGGCTTAGTTATATAGCTCAAGAGCCACTTGTCTGAGGTCAGGTTCAACTCATGACAATCCAAACTCGGAAGCGAACCAAACTAGCTTGGCTTGTTGACAATCTTACTGATTAGAAATTACAATGCAGTATTAGAACCATAACTTTGTCAAATTATCATATCAGAAATAGATCTACATCAATATTTTAGCTGATTTATGAAAGAAAAAATGTATTAAATTCCTAAATAATATTTTTAAAAAGCCATACCTGTGGTGTCCCTTCGGAACGGTTCCATTTCTCAATGCAGTTAATTATCCTGAAACATCATCGCTGTTCAAGGTTAGAGATATCAAACCCTAAGAAATAAAACAAAACTACAACAATTTTTTATTTTTTTATCAATAACGATTAGATTTAATTGCAAAAACAACATGAGGTTACAAGAGCAAATACAAAGGGAAAGAAGTAAAATTAGAAAGACCAGGAAACAAGACTTGCCTATGGGATGTATCATTCATGTAGAATATGGGGGGACATGTATCCGAGCAGACTGCATGAAACTGATTACTGTCCGCACAGGTTAACTTGGCAAAAGATGAAAAATCACGACTTTGGATCACTTCTTCCATATGCAATATGCGTTTTGGTACTACTTCCTATTACAGTCCAAAAAATATAAAATTAGAAGAAGAAGAAGAAAAAAAAAAAAAAGAAAGAAATAGTCAGCACTAAAATCCAGAACTAAGATTTCCAACCTCAGACAAGTTCATTGAAAATTACACTGCAATGAAAACACTCACATGAAAACTGGCCAATGACAATTTTGAAAGCATTACCGAGAATTGTTTCTTACAAATCTAAAGTATGTAATATCCAGAGCACAGAATATTGTGAACCAAAGCAAATTTCTGAAAGATAAATTGTATAAGTAATTAAAATTTAATGGACCAACAAGTACCTTTGACCTATACTGCAAAAGAGGACTTGTTTCAACGCTCTCACGCATTCCTGTTGTGCTACTTGTTTCCTTTTGTCGCGAACTAACCTGAAAGTAACAGATGAGGCTTGGGTTTAAAAAAATCTATGAGATGCAAGATGTAGCATTTTATAGCAGATACCTACTCAAAGTTTATAGCAGATACCTACTGAAAGATGTAAAGCTGTATAAGGTTATAGTTCAACAGTTGGTAGATCATGATTGCCAGATCAGTAATCGTATTTATATCAGTCATGTTAGCAGCATAACCCAAGAGATTTGATATACTAGGGTGACAAACAAAATCAGAGCCCATTAGACATAAATATGTCCAAAGAAATAAGGTTCTAACTTTTTTGAAGGAAAAACAGAATAGGAATAATTGAAGCTGATGCAGCTCTGTAACAAATAAAATAGCTAGTCAGCTAAATAGAATACATGACTTAAAATCCATAGGTCGCAATTGCAAGAAATATTTTTCAAAATTTAAGTCACTTAACATACTTGTAACCTGGATTCACTATAAGATAAGATGATGAGAAGAAACATCCAGACATAAATATTAACTAACAAGACTCTCAAGATATAATAATTTACTAGAGACAGGTGACTTCTCTATACTATTTCATGAATGAATCAACAAAATTACGAAACTTAACAAATCAAGACTTTGCGTATATGAGTCTCCAAGCATGTTCGACACATGCTTCCCATAAACAATCCAAGTTTCACCATCTTTGTTTTATATTCTTGAAATTTGATTTATACTATATGGACTCACCTAATATCATGGCTCAAGCATTAAAAAATCTCAAAACCATTATTATGAATTCAACAATGGTTTCAGCACACAGAAGAAGAGAATGGAAACAAACAACTTAGTGATGGAAAGTAGAAGAATGAATGATAAGTGGAAGAAGTACTAAAGAGAGCACCCATTGTAGCATACTAGGGAGAAATACACTTACTCACAAGACCAGCCAGTAAAAGTCTTTCAACTAATACAGGACATAAATTTAAGTAAAATACATACCACAGCAATGATAATAACAAGGTCAT
>JAUPMG010258093.1:0-20929 GCA_031762675.1 Pachysandra terminalis | reverse complement strand
CCCCCCCCCCCCCCCACGGGGAACCCCCGACCTCACTTATTGGGGACAAGGTAAACCCCAGATACATGACCCCACCCACAAGGGCCATATCTCAGGTAAGCCCGGGAACTCAAACTTGGGACCTTCAATTCCTGAGTCGAAGAGCCTGCCACAAAGGACCATATATCCCCAATCTGTCTTTGGTTTAATTTAAATGTTCAAACTTGATCAAGTCTTATCATGGCATAGCCATGCAAATTAGTGGCTTCAGATTTGGGGAGGAAAACACAATGCTAATACACAGGAATCTCTCTACTTCTTCACATGAACTCCCCTTGTTCCCTCTTTTCCTAATAGTCTCATCTCATATAAGGACAGGAATCAAAAAAACACATAACATTGTTATGAAATGTAACTTTCAGTGAAGATTACATGTTTAGACAAATAGGAATGAATAACATCACAAACTTGTATATGCAGCTAAAAAGAGCATGATGTATATCAAATATTCGACATGAATCAAGGGTGCATATGATGGAGTAAAATTAGAACGAATCTAACTTGATTGGCATAAGCATCGCACTTAGCATAAAAGTGCGTGCAATGATGACATTCAAGAAAAGGACGGTGACTGTATCACACATGGAACACTGAAGATACAATGTTGGCATTGTGGCAATCCACTGAATGCATCCAACTAGATCTGATCCCTTGTCGCGGTGACTCATTATTCATCTATTGAAAGGGGTCTATGGGAACAATAATCAATCATTCGATCAAAAAATGCCTTTTCCCATCTAGTAGGGGTAAGCAGATTGAAGCCATTCAACAAACCCATAAAAGGTTATCTGAAGATGAAATGGCAATTGGACAAAATGCTGCTACTTCCACTAAATAACCAACCAATTTAGTTTACATTAACAATGCACCTCAAGAAGCTTCTTCTTAGAAAATCAGCAAGTAACAAATTCACAATAATATTACAGATGAAAAGATCAGATTCAGGCAATTTACATTAACTATGCACCTCAAGAAGCTTCTTCCCAGAAAATCAGCAAGTAACAATCCACAATAATATTACAGATGAAAAGAAGATTAGATTTTAAAGTATATTGCAGTATCATGGTGAAAACAAGTGTTAGTAAAGCATGCATTATGTGGCATTCAACTGCCACTAGATGAACACATACTAATTATGTTCCTAATTTTGTCTTTAGTTTCAACTAAATGTTAAGGATAGAATTTGACTCCTATTTGGTTAAGTTCCACTTTTAGAAAGTTTCTACCTTGTTTTAGGATTTTAAGACGTCTACATAGGTTCACATGAATTTACAATGAATTGTTGAAGAAATTAAGTATTGTGTTTCTCTATTGTTATTGGGGTGTTCATAGTGGTTTTCCCACTCCATAGCAGTTAGCCGGCTCATTTGCCTTATTCTTTTCTTACGTTCTAGCTTCTGCACTACGTTGTGGTCCCACTACACAAGAAGCTCTAAAGTTCTTCATATGAACTCCCTTTGTTTCCTCTTTTTCCCCTTATAAACCATCATCTCATAAAAAGAAAGAGAGAAAAAGTTAACAGTCACCATTCTTAGTATGTTCCCCAATCTGTCTTTGGTTTCAACTTAACTGTTCAAACTTGATTAAGTCTTATCATGGCATAGCCATGCAAATTTATGGCTTCAAATTTGGGGAGGAAAACACAATGCTAATACACAAGAAGCTCTTTACTTCTTCACATGTTATTCCCACTTTTCCTAATAGTCCCATCTCATAGAAGGAAGAAGAACAAGAACAAGAATCAAAGAAACACGAAAGACTGTTATGAAATGTAACTTTCAGTGAAGAATACTTGTTTAGACAAATAGGAACAAATAACATCACAAACTTGTAGATGCAGCTAAAAAGAGCATGTTTATCGAATATTCGACATGAATCAAGGGTGCATATGATGGAGTAATATTATAAGGAATCTAACTTGATCAGAGTAAGCACCGCACTTAGCATAGAAGTGCGCACAATGATGACATTCAAGAAAAGGGCGGCGACTGTATCATACATGGAACAGTGAAGATACAATGTTGGCACTGTGGCATTGATGACATTCAAGAAAAGGGCGGCGACTGTATCATACATGGAACAGTGAAGATACAATGTTGGCACTGTGGCAATCCACTGAATGACATCCTTCTTGATCTGATCCCTTGTCATGGTGACTCATTATACATCTTTTGAAAAGGATCTATGGCACGGCACTACTTTATCACTTTGTCTCTTTTATAGGAAGATGAACAATAATCAATCAGTCAATCAAAAAATGCCTTCTCCCATCAAGTAGGGGTAAGCAGAATGAAACCATTCAAACCCAGAAAAGGTTATCTGAAAATGAAATGGCAATTGAACTACATGCTCCTACTTCTGTTAAACAACCAACCAATGTAGTTTATATTAACAATGTACCTCCAGAAGCGTCTTCCTAGAAAATCAGCAAGTAACAATCCACAATATTATTACAGATGAAAAGAAGATCTGATTCTTATAGTATATTGCACTATCATGGTGAAAACAAGAGTTTATAAAGCATGCATTATGTGGCATTCAACTGCCACTAGATGAACACATACTAATTATGTTCCCCAAGTTTGTCTTTAGTTTCAACTAAACGTTAAGGATAGAATTTCACTCCTATTTGGTTACTATATTTGGAGCTCCACTTTTAGAAGGTTTCTACCTTGTTTTAGGATTTTAAGAAGTCTTTACAAAGTGTACGAGGTTCACACAAATTTACAATGAATTATTGAAGAAATTAAGTACTATTTTTCTCCATTTTTTTTATTATTTTTTTTTTGTGACATGGAACCCCCGACCCCACCTAGTGGGGACAAAGTAAACCCCGGATACATGACCCCACCCACAAGGACCATATATCAGGTAAGCCTGGGGACTCGAACCTGGGACACCTCCAGTTCCTGAGCTGGAGAGGCTGCCAGTTGAGCTAACCCATGTGGAGTGTTCATAGTGGTTTGCCCACTCCACAACAGTTAGCCTGCTCATTTGCCTCCTCCTTTTTTTACGTTCTAGCTTCCGCACTACGTTGTGGTCCCATCGCACTAGAAGCTCTAAACTTCTTCACATGAACTCCCTTTGTTCCCTCTTTTTCCTTGTAAAACATCATATCTCATCAAAAGAACAAAAGAAAAAGATCACCAAAATTTAACTTTCAAAGAAGATGACGTGACTTAGAGAATAGATATAAAAGGCATTACAAACTTGAAGACGCAGTTAAGAAGAGCAGACATAACGAATATTCCACATGAGTCAAGGGCGCACTACATACAGTAAACTAGAAGGAACTTAACTTGATGTAATCACCAAACTTAGCATAGAAGTGCGTGTAATGACATCAGAAAAGGATGGAAACCATATACCACAAATGGAATGGTGGAGACACAATGTTGGCGTTATGGTTATCCACTGAATGGCAACCCAACTATATCTTATCCCCTGTCACGGTGATTCATTATACATCTTTTGAAACGGGTTACAGCATGTCAATTCTTAACAAGTTGGTCACTCTTTGCTATCTATAGGTGACGACGTGACGTTCCATTCTAACTCTGTTGGAAATGAACATAATTATTGATCTCTCTTTGCTATATATAGGTGACGTGCTATTCTAGCTCTGCTGGAAATGAACATAATTAATCAATCAAAAAATACATTTTGCCATCTACAAGGTGTCGGCCATTCAAACTCATCAACAGCTATTTGAAGATGAAAAATGCAAGTGGGAAACATGCTCCTACTTTTGCTAAACAATTTGTGCAATCTATCACCCATGCTCCTCAAGAAGCTTCTTAGTAGAAATCAACGAGTAACAATCCACAATCCTATTACAGATGTAAGCATGATAGATTCTTATAGTCTATTGCAGTAATATGGTGAAGACAAGAATTTAAGTCCATGGCACAATCAACACTTAGTACACGTTGTCAGGTCTGTAAGTTGTAAAAAAGATAATATTCGTATATAATTCAAACTAAAAGTGAATGTAGTCAAACTAAAAGATACATAAACTAGAAATCAAGTGTCATATCCATGAGGAAAAAAAGGGAAACATGGGGGAAATGATGGAGAAATCTTGGAAAATATGGGAAAATGTGGGGTGTTTTTATGGGTTCTCCCCTCCTCCAAGTTTTAACCAACCCTTATTAGTGTCTAAATACATCATAATACTATAAACATACAACATTTATTTTATTTTTTTCAATTTTTCTAAAAAAATTGAAAAATTTCCCCCTATGTCGCCGAAATGTCACCCATGTCGAGAGACAAGGGGGAAATTTTTCAAAATTTTTGAATTTTTTCCCCCATGTCGCTCGACATTGGGGGAAAGCGAAATCTGGGGATTTACTCCCAGATTTCGTGTCGCTGAGGAGGAAAATGCCATGAATCCGAATACAACTTTCGAAACAAGTTCAATAATTTAGTGAAGCTGATGCAGGACTGGAATCAGCAGTGCAATGTTGGTAACAAGAAGGACTTTAGTTCAACTATTCCTTGCTTGAGATAAGAACACAATGAACAACATTATTGTTGTTATTTAGGATGGCATTAATGATATCTATGTCAACGATGTTGCTATAAAGGTCATTTGTAGAAAGCCTATAGTGTTTTTCTCAAGTATGCCTAAGAGGGTTTCTGTGACTTCCTATTTTAGTCAAGAATATATCATATATGATCTGTCAATTGGTGTTAATCTGTATTATCACTAGTTCATAGCATGGTTTTAAGTTTCACCGGCATGCCAACGAAATATCGCTATTTTCTAGTCTAGCAACACGAAATATGGGGGAAATTAACTATATTTCTCCTTTTTACTTTTTTTAATTTAAAATAAATATTATAATAAAAAAATAATGCAAACATTTAGAAAACTTGTAATAAAAAGTGAATTGTAATCATCATCATCATACGCCTTATCCCAATTAGTTGGGGTTGGCAAAAGTCGGGAAAATTCGATGAATTCCCCCTACACATCCGTAATTGCCTATATATGTGTCAATGTATATGTATGCATATTGCTTTTCATATTTTAGGTCTTTTAGGAGTATTTTACTCTCATTTAAACCCTTAAAAAGTGTGGAATTAAAATTCCTTTTTTTCCCCAACATTTCTCTAAATTGGAGAAATATTCCGCCATTGCGGCAATATTCTAGACCCCCTGGCGAAATCTCAGGCAAAATCGAAATTGAAAACCTTGGTTCATAGACCATGGATATTTGCAGACCATAAGCATGTTAAATTTGGTTGTTACGATTGAAAACCATCCTAAATCATAACTGATGCAACGGGAAAAGCAGACAGAAGATACAAGGCATGTGACCCTGAATCTGATAAATCACTTGAGACTAAGTCCAGGTTCACAAGCTTCAGGCTTGCCTGGTAGTTGTGGTCATGTCGTAAGCAAAACTAGCTAGGCTTGATATGAGTATAATTATTCAAAATCTTCAGATACTATGGAGGCCAGCTTCAGTACCCTGTTTCGTTATAATGGAAAGAACAATATCCAGTAATAGTACTGAGGCTAGGGCAATCTTAAACAGGGGAGGCTCTCTTTAATTCTAAGGGCCTTACAGTGATCCTTCCAGGGTTTCTGTGGTCAAAGAAAAAGAAAATTATTTAAGGGTCAAAAAAGTTAATAAGAATTAAGTTTCACCAGAAAAAGGGTTTTCTGCGTAGACAATGCGTAAAACTCAAGTGTGCACAGACAGCTAACTTGAACACCAAGAACTGAAGTGGCAATTTTCACCACGTAACCTTCCATCCCTCCCACGTTCCAGCCTCATTTCAGCATGTCAAAAATAGGAACTTCTAGTTTGTCCCATTTGCTACATTAAAAGAACTGGGATATTTGGCTGAAACTTGCCTTGACGTAGAAGGTTACATGGGAAACTGATTGATCCTATTAGCAGTGTCATTTCAGCTACCATCTATTATAAAAGAAAAAAAAAAATCCATCATTACTCAAACACATACAATGAACATTTTATCGAACTGCAACACATCCAGTTGTGATCTATAGAACAACATGTTGGCAACTAAGAAGCAAAAAATCCATAGGATGACTGCATCGAAGATAAGGTGGTTGAGAAGGATGAGAGATATGACTGGGAAATATAAAATTATAATCAAAACTCATTAGAGAGAGTCTAGGAGTAGCCCATGAAGAGTACAAAATAAAGCAAGATCGAGTGAGATGGTTTAGACATGTTAAAGAAGGCCAATGATAACTGTAGTAAAAAAAAAAAAAGTGAGTAGAAGATATTGATGGAGTTGACGTGGAAAGATTTGAGAACATATAATTTAATTGTAGGAACGAAATCTGGTGCGTTGAATGGGGTAAAAAGGACCAAAAATCCTCATTGTACAAAGACAAGAAGAAGAAAAAAAAAAAAAGAAGAAGAAGAAGAAAGAATGAAAGAAAAACAAATTAAAAAAACAAAAGGCAAAATGATGGACAATGAAGCAAACAAAAAATCAATAGAAACTTAAGAGAAAAGTCTCTTTATTATTTTAATTGTTTTAAGGTGTTTTCTCTACCGTTGAATAAATAATGAAGTTGGCACCGGTCAGCAAGCACACTGAAGTTCTTCAAATAGAAGTTCAAAAGAAAAAGAAAAAAGAGAAGAATAAGAATAATCATGCTTAACATTCGTGCAAAACTACGTAACAAAATTTTATCTTAATGTTAACACAGAATCACAAGCTAAACCTGAAATGGTCAATGGATAATGATGTGATATTCAGTCTATATTTCTCTGTACTCTTTATCATGCAAAATCAAAGTCCTTACTTTGCATGGACTGGGATCCTTATTTTTTTTTTGGAAATAACTGGGATCCTTATTGCATTATGAATGTCAGATGAAATAAGGCCATCACTCTGAGTAGTACTCGGTTAATAATACAGTATGGAGATGAACCCACAAATTTGCATCAAGCTATCAGTGCCTATTTTGAGTTTAGCCATGAAACTCCGACTACACCAAAAAAAAAATGGAGCTAGACACAATGAAGCAGCTAAAGGCATCAAACTTTCAGCAATAATGATACATAGTGAAAAATGTAAACATCATAATTTCCAGAAAGACACATGGCTTTAACAACAAAACTCATATCGAATATATCAACTCAGATGCTTGAGAACATATGCATCATAACACCTTGATGTGTCTCAATAAAACCATGTATATTAACAAAGTTTGGCACATAGTTAAAAAAATTACTCTTCCTTTCTGTCATATTTGTTGACTCAATGCCAGCCAATTCCATCCCAAATTGATTATCAATTACAAAATGTACAAGATGGGAATAGCGATTCACAATAAGAATGGATCTCAGTAACAAACATAGCAACAAATCGTTGAATTCCATAATATAAAATTGCTAGAGATTAGAGAATACCAATTAATGATAAAATGAATGCCCACATTTCTTAAAATATAATAAATTTGTTAACACAAGTACTAAGGCACAACAATGTTTATCAAATGGTTCAACAAATGCGTTAGTACTTGTGTTTTTTTTTGTTGATCAAAAAAAACACAAGTACTAAGGCATTTGTTGAACCATTTGATATACAGTGTTGTGTCGTTCTCTAACAGCTTAAGCTTTTAGAGTAAGTGGTTATTAACATGGTATTAGAGCGGGAGGTCGAGTGTTCGAATCCCGGGGGTATGTGTTTGTGTGTTTGTTCTCCCACGGATGTGTTGTTCCCGTGCAGGTGTGTGTGGGGTGTGTTTGCCTTGGTGCCATGTATTCTCCCATGGATGTGTTGTTCCCGTACGGAGTCCGCACGGGAGGGTGTTGAACCATTTGATATACATTGAACTTTGAAGATTTGGTCAGTGCACAAACAACAGTTACAAACACAAAAATCAAGAAACATGTCATAGTCAGATAGCCTCATAGAAATGATGTCAGTACACATGATCTTGAAGTCAGTCAATCCAAATGTAGTTCAAAGGTTACCACAGCATCCAATGCTCCTATCCATCTGATGCAGTAGCCCACTTGCAACAAGGAAGCAGCAATTAATTGAAGTGTTTACTTTTGCTCTTTCTTCTTGCACCATTTAAATAGATAAAAAAAAAAAAAATTAAAGAACATTAATTACAGTAGGGAATCGCAGGTAATGGCTTTAAAGACGATCAAATTTTCTCGTCTACTTCTTCTACATTAGGCCAGGAAAACACAGCAAGTGCCGTAGACACTACGCATTAGAATTGTTCTCAGATGCATTCCATGGATTTCAATATAAAGAAATAAAAAACTAAAATAAAAACATATATAGAATAAAGCAGGTCCCCTTGTATCAAATAGGACAGTTAGTAAAAAAAAAACTCATTTCCTCTTGAAAACATACCATATCTAGATTTTGCAATTGGTACGTATAAGACCAGAAGTATAAAGCAAAAGGTTGTAGATCCTAGCTACCCACCGTTTGATATAGATCAATTACCCTGCAACCCGAGATCACGGGAATCAATATCCAAATAAACAAATAAACTAAAATATAACAAGAAGAAGAATAAGGATAAACAACCTCTGGGCAATTTGATCATGGTCCTTTCATCTATATCAATTCCAAACTTAAATATTAACCTGAAGTTCAATAAGAAACTTAAAATAATATTGAAAAACAACTGCAATCACAATTACAAATCATGATATAGCTTACATTAAGAATGAAAATGGCAAAAAGAAAAATCGAATTTACTAGTGCAAACATGAATTCAAAGTTTACATGTTTCACACTGATTATAGATAAAAGATCCATGGAAAAGTTAGGGCACAGTAGAAATACTGAAGAATTCCAAACAGAAAAGAAAATAAGCATGGATGAGAATGTGACGCTTGGGAAATCCATTCTCATAATAAGATATCCATCCATGAGTCTAACCATCCATTTCCTAAAAGGATTAGACAGTATAAATTAATGAAAAACTATACTTGCAGCACAATGCATAATGGAAGAGTTACACGATCCAGTAGCAATAGGAGCACAATGCACTTACACTCAAGGTTATCGGGTAATCCATGCATCACAGCCAGGAGAATCTGGCTTGAAGCCTGGAAGAAATCATATTTAGTAAATCTAGGTAACATTGTGATGTTGAGCAAAATGGAGCATGGTGTTAAGTATCGGCCGATCCCGAGTCGGATCAGACGATACAGCTCGGGATCGGCTTGGGACGAGTCATGATCGCAAGCCGATCCCAAAAATTGATAAGTTCTCTAACTCGGTCCGAAGCCAAGTCAGATCGGCCGATCCAGACGATTTGAATCAGAATAGAACGAGTCCGATAGGATGGATCGTCCGACACCCCTAAAAAATTTTATGATTTTTTTTTAAATAAAAATTGGGCCATATTTGGATCAGCCGATCCCTGAGTTGGATTGATGATCCAACTCGGTATTGGACCGGGACGATCCCCGATCCGATACCGGGTTTAAACACTATGAAATGTATAAGTACAAAGAAAGGCAAATCAAAATCTATTTTACAACCTTAAGCAGTTAGATGTCACAACACATGTATTGAGAATGATAAAATCAGGTCTCCAACAATTGCTATTCATCATACAACAACAACAGCAGCATAAACCTGGATCTATAACTTCTTACAAAAGATGAAGAAGGGATGCCAATTAGGGCTGTCTCACTGCAATCTGGATCAGTCAAAATCCGATCAGAAACCAGATGTTCTAATCCTAATGCAGACTTAGTGTTCTTAAGAACCCTAGAACAATCTAAACATCTCCGCACCCAATTTATCTCGTTTCATGGATGGGAGTAGCATAACTCACTCTAATCTGATTCTCGGATATAACGCAAACATTTCAGGAGAATATAATCATTCGCTGATTCTACTGTTTTGATCATAGACACAAAATTTTATTTTTTTTCAGAATCGATAACAGAATGTAATTAAAAACAATGTTGTGAAATTATATCTGCAACTCACAATAATGGAATCGATGGAGAGAACCGTAGAGAGAGAAAGAGAGAAGAGAGAGAGTATAAACATACATGGATGGGAGAGGAGACGACTCATCCCTGCGGAGAGGACTTGGCACGTGCTTAACATGATTGCGTCTGGGACGAATCATGTGTGAAGCAAACGTCAAGGAACTGATAAATGCTATGCGCCTATGTGCCTTACTCGCCCTACTCGACAAAACAGCCTACGCCACACGAAACGATTAAAACGTGAAGACGGGGTGCACTGAGGCAGTTTCACTATTCTTCAATTACCTAAATACCCATTGACGTCCTCGGCCTGTCAATGGATCTGAATCCGATCCGAAAATGGCAGATTTATGATCCGATTACATCCGATTTTGATCGGATCAAATTCGGATTTAGGTTTATTCGAATTCCATAAAAGTCCGATCTGATTTTATTTGTGTAAATATACAAATATATATACATATGTATACATATATAATATTGAGTGACTATAAGTGTTAAATATATAATTAAAAATAAATCATTAGTTTATGATACTTGAAAAAAACATATATTAAATTATACTTCTTTTTATCTGATTCTTATAACTATAAAATAGGTTTATCAAAAAATTCGATAATTATTCGAATCTTAATCAAAACTAATTGGTAAGGGATTTATAATCCGAAAAGTATGATCCGATGCGATACGACTTTTAATCAAATCAATTTGGATATACCTGGTTCAAATTCGATCCATTGATAACCCTAAACCCTCCCTAGTAGGGGGCCACTCGATTCGGGTTGGATTGAGGTCGGTTGACCTCAATCCAACCCCAAACCGACCTCCTTGAAGGTCAACCCAACCTCAATCAAACATGATTCAAAACCCAAACACAAACTGATTTTATTATGTAAACCCTAAACTCAACTCAATCCAACCCAAACTGCAATTTCAAGTTGGTTTGGGTTAATTCTAGTTGATAAGCACAATGATAGCTTGAGTCATATATTTGCACTTAAAACAAATTTGAACAATGTGCAAATACTTAAAAAATCAAATCTAACTTACCCAATACATCTAACTTAACCATAAACATGAAGCTAGTTAGATTGGTTATTAAACCATAAGCACTAATATATATATATATGTGTGTGTGTGTGTGTGTGTGTGTGTGTAATCGGGTTAATTTGGTTTAAATTTTGGGTTGGTTCGGTTATCTGAAGCCCTAACCCAAAACCGACCCAAAGTTATATAAAACCCAATCCAAACTGACTCAAAGTCAGGTTGGTCGATTTGGGTTCGGGTTAGCCTGACCCAAGTTACATCCATACTCCCTAGATGCTTAGGCTGCGTTTGACCCGATTTGCGTTTTTGGATAAGCACTCATTGGATAAGTGGCTCAATGACAACACTTATCTACAGCAATAATAAACTATTTACTAGAAGAAAATAGCGTTTGGTAAATACATTTATAATTTATTTAAGTGCTTATAAAAGTTTAAGGGTAAAATAGGTATCGTGAAAACATTACTAAAGTTTAAAAATAGCTTCCCACATAAGTGATGAGAGTTGTTCTCAATAGCTTCTCCTTATAAATAGCCTTCCTCTATTGCTTATGGATGAACACTTACTCATTAAGTGTTACCAAACGCACTTTTAATTTTAAAAAGTGCTTAATAAGTTATAAGTTAAAATAAACACTTATATAAGCCTGCGAAACACAGCCTTAGCCTCAATTCATCTACTCGCGCGACTCGCGACTAGGCCATTGCCGTTAATCTTTGCTTGTACAACCGGAAATATCCTCCTCTTTGTCTCGTATCGTCAACTTCCAGATAATAAACAAACAAAACCAAAACACGTGTCAATATCGCATTGGCCTGATTCTAAATAATAGTCTTTCTTGGAAGCAAATATAACGACTGGTAGATAAGGAGTGGGCGGTGGGCCCCAACCGGCAAGGTTATAAAAATATCTGTATTTTTTTTTTTTGCCCAATCCGCTCTCTATTTCTCCTCCATCGATGGATCTTCGTCTCTTCGTTCTCCTCCTCCTCCTCTCCTCTTCTCTGGTATTCGCTGCAACAGCGTCTACCGTTTCTTCCAATGAATCGGACGATCTCTTAATCCGTCAGGTCGTCGACCACGACTCCGCCGACGATCTTCTATCGAACGCCGAACATCACTTCTCGATCTTCAAGAGTCGGTTCGGGAAGACCTACGCCACTCCTCAAGAGCATGATTACCGACTTGGCGTGTTCAAGGCTAACATGCGCCAGGCTAAACGCCACCAGATGCTTGATCCTACCGCCGTTCACGGCGTTACGAAGTTCGCCGATATGACGCCGGCGGAGTTTCGCCGTGATTTCCTCGGGTTGAGGGGTCTTAGGCTTCCTACTGATGCTCATAGCGCTCCGATTCTTCCGACGAACGATCTTCCAACTGATTTCGATTGGAGAGATCACGGCGCCGTTACATCTGTTAAAAATCAGGTATACGTTTTACTCTTTTCATCAAGTTACGAATCTTTCGATCATCGATGGCGGATCGTGTTGTGTGATTTATCTATTTGTTGTGATTGTTGATTAGTTTTTGTGATGATTCATTGTGGGGAATTAGGGTTCTTGTGGATCGTGCTGGTCTTTCAGCACTACCGGAGCCTTAGAAGGAGCTAACTTTCTCGCTACTGGAAAACTTGTCAGCCTTAGCGAGCAACAGCTTGTGGATTGTGACCACGAGGTTTGCATTTCTCATCTTCGTTTTTGACTTCAATTTGGCGTTACCTTCATATGATAAAAGTATTCTCTTGTTAATTTTTTGTCCTTATTATCACTGTTGATTTGTCTATTTTATAGTAGGCTTGACTTGATTTCCGATTGATTGATTGATTTCTATGTCTTTCTCCATTTATTGTGAAGGTGAATAATAATGATCTGTGAATGATTGTGTGGCAGAATTACCTTGTATTCTTATCTGGTTAATTTTTTTTTCAATAGTTTTGAACGCGAGTGAAAAATCATTCTACTAGTTGTTTGTTTGATTTTGCGCTTGATGGTGTTGCTTTTAAAGTAGAAAAATAGTTTTTTTTTTCTTTTTTACTTTTCTCAAAAAATAAAAAAATTGCTTTTGAAAGCAAAAGCAATGAGCTGCTACTATTTCTCATCACCACCATCAAGCATTCTATTTTTGCAGCTTGTCAATGAAAAATTAATTTGTAAGTTGTAGTTACCAAACATGCTTCTATTCATTAAAAAAAAAAAAAAAGTTGCTTATAAAAGTTATTATTCCACTTTTAAAAAGCTTATCCATTGATTACCTAAACCGATTATCTTTGCTGATGCCTTTGATATTATAACAGCTCATGTTCTACATACTAAGCATGTAATGCCTAATGAATGTGGGTTGTTTCCTTTGTTATATTTTTCCACGTATTTTCTTTCAAGTTAAATTTGTAGATTTGCAGTTTATCAGAGTAACTGAAAGGTTTCATAGTTACTCATTTGATGAATATTCTGTAATGGATAAGTGACATATCTTAGTGCTTTTGGAGCCTTTGCATTGGAACAAGCTCTACTCAGATGCTTCTAAATTTTCATTTAACAGGCCATGCTAAGTAATTAAGCTATTCTGTTTATTTTAGAAGTCTTAGTTACCCGAAAACCAGTATATACAGACTGAAATCCAGTCTCTTTGGGATAGCTGAACTTCAGTAGTTAAGACGCACGAAATATTGGAAATAGATCAGAAAAGTTATTCAACTTGCAATGTGTTGTCTATGTTTGTATGTAGTAGTCATTATATGAAGACTTATTGGCTTAAAATATTCCTAGTAAAAAGATCAATTTAAATTAGGTTCAAAATAGAGTTGAAAAACATGGTTACCTAGTTTCTGTAGTGCCTGCAAACTTGATTAGTGTTTTGCAGATGCCATGGTTAGAAAGATTGATTGTTTATTTTGTGCCTTTATTAAACAGAAACATGATCCATGTGTACTGTATCAAATGTTGAAGTAGCCTATCCGTAATTGACTGAAATAAATCAATCTTATTTTCATATTTCCATGGAATTAGAGTGGAATAATAGGATAATGTGTCGGATTTTAAGCCATATATGGTCTATGATTTAAGATTGTTACTGGAGAGTTTATGAGCATGGATTGTGTGTCATAATTTCATGAAAGCTATAACTTCCTATTCATGATAGAATGGATAGTAAATTTATTAAAAAAAATAAAAATAAAAAGGCTTACATAAAGCTTTGCTTGAATACCCAGCTTGCTCAGAAGTTTTAGTATTAACTATGGGTTTTTCCGCACAAAAGTTGTGTTCCATTCAAGATATTATACCATAGTACTTCAAATTGGAATGTGGCATAAAGTTGAGTAAAATGCTATTTGTAAATATCCAGACTTTTATATTTTGGCTTCTCTTTGCTTAGAAAGTACTTTCATCACAGCTTGACCGTAGATTGGAAATACAACTTCGTTATAAAATTTTAAAGTTATTCTAGTATCAAATGATTTCATCAAATCGCATGCCATTGCCATAGATACAAAAGATACACTGACCAACTAAGGAAGTGCTACTTGGATTTGTTAGCTCATTGGGAAGAGTGTTATTTGAGGCTGTTCTTTCTCTAACTCACACAGCAAACTGATGAAACTGATGGAGTCCTGCTTGAAAATTTAAAGGGCTATATTTGTAGTATGATTTTTTATATGAAGTATCACACAATTTATCAATCTATATAATTGGCATGCTGTTGAAGAATGATCTGTTGTTGAGATTCTTGAGAATGCTGATGGTGTTTTACGAGGTATTTTTGCGGATTTTTCTTTTGGATGGGTTTCATGGTTTAACATTTTGGTTGAAAGTTGAAACCAATGCATATCAGCTGAATGTATAGATTTTTTAGGAGTCAATACAAAACTGATTTTTGACACCTCGAAACACATGTAGGTTCAGGTTGAAACTTGATATGTATTGGCCAAAACAGGATACCGTCAATCATGTTAATGGAAACAAGCTTACTTATAAATTTTTCAATTCAGCTGATCGTTATCGGTATTGCTTGAAATGTATTGGTTTTGGCCAGGGCCAGATCCGATCTCGAGCCAAAACTTAAAGCCATGGATGTGAATGGTTATGATGATTTTGGGTAACTGATTGTAAGCCAGGATCATCCAATGTGCTTTTAATTGGATTCTGTTTATATGGTTTTATTAGGAGTGGATGAGTTACGGTATTAGTTTTTGTTATTTTGTGGTCAGTATCAGCTGCTTTCAGTCGATATGTATTTGTTTTGACCAGAGACAGAATGCAATCAGAACTAAAACTGAAAACCATGGATACAAGTGATTCTTATTTTCTTGACTAAATATTTGTTGGAGGCCAGTATCATCCAAAGATTGATTTCCTTTGGATGATGTTTGTATAAAGAGTGATAAATCATAATCAGTTATATGTATGAATTATTAAGTTGTAGGCAATTCCCACTTGTACAATTTACAGTGCGATCCAGAGGAAGCAGGTTCATGTGATTCGGGATGCAATGGTGGGCTGATGACCAGTGCCTTTGAATACGCACTCAAGGCTGGTGGACTTGAGCGAGAGGAAGACTATCCTTACACGGGGACTGATCGTGGTACCTGCAAATTTGACAAGAACAAGATCGCCGCATCAGTGGCTAATTTCAGTGTTGTTTCTCTAGATGAAGATCAAATCGCTGCAAACCTTGTGAAAAATGGTCCTCTTGCAAGTATGTGCCTTAGTTTATACTGGAATCACTTTCTTTATAAGATCTTAATGGGGATTTTAATGTTAACGATATCTGACTCATTGCCGTTGCTCGTTTTGGTTCAGTTGGTATCAATGCAGTTTTTATGCAGACATACATGGGGGGTGTTTCTTGCCCCTACATATGCTCCAAGCGGTTGGATCACGGGGTATTGCTAGTGGGATATGGTTCTTCTGCTTATTCCCCCATCCGGTTTAAGGAAAAGCCATTCTGGATCATTAAGAACTCGTGGGGAGAAAGTTGGGGAGAGAACGGGTACTACAAAATCTGCCGAGGTCGCAATATCTGTGGAGTGGACTCTATGGTCTCTACCGTTGCTGCTATTCATACCACTTCAAATTAGATCATGAATATCATCATACCTTATAACTAGGTATGCTGTACATAAAGAAGTATAATAATTTATGCTTTGACTCGCCATTTTAGTCTCTTCTTTAAAGGGTTTCGAATGCATTTTTATGACGAAACTTGTCAAGTTTCTGTAAATTGCAGACAACTAATATCTTATACTTGTCATTTTACGTTGTCTGTTGGCTTATTGATCTTCACCATCGTTTTGAAATGTGGATGCATTTGAATTTCAGTGCCTGGCCTTTTAACCGTGTTTGCACCCTTTGTTCAAAAATCTACTAGTAGCTATTTCTGTATATTGGACAGATTGATTGTTTCCCGCACACAGTTATGGGATACCAAGAAATCAATAATAAAGTAGATGCCTTGCACGAGATACACAAACTTGGTTATCGGTCATATTATTCACTAGGTAAGTTTCATCATAGATTGACCCCTTACCAGGAACAAGATCATTTCAGAAATTTTCTTCTTTTAAGCATTAAACACAGGCCCAAAAAAATTCAAGTTTACGTTGTGGATTGCTCAAGCACCATGCTCTCCCGCTAGGAAGAAGAAGAAAAAGAAAAGGTTCCGTGCTCAGATTCACTATTTAAGGCTTCCTTTGTTTTGATGTCAAATGTTTTCACATGGAAAATATTTTACGATGTAAAATGTTTTCAGGAAAATTAAAAAATTTCAGCGGTTTGGTTGGAAGTTAGAAAATAGAGTAGAAAATCAATAGTTTTTCCTTATGTTTTATATGAAAATAATCATAGAAAATGAGTTGTAATTTAGGTTTAGGCTTTTCCAACCCGTTTGTCTTGATGGTGGCAGTGGTAGTGGCAACAATGGCAGTGGCGATGGTGGTGATGACGGTGGTGGTGGTGGTGGCAGTTGCAGTGGTGGTGATGTCATTAAAGGTGTGGAGGTGACCATAATTGTTAATGATGGGTTTGATAAAAACAAAATGAAAAAAAATAACTTCAATAGTGTTGACTCGGTATACTTTTGATTTTCTAGATAGTGACGTACGAAAATTTTAAATGTGTATCATTTTCCAGAAAATTACCTCATATTTGGAAACTGAAATACTATGGGTATAGTTTTAGAAAAATACATTTTTCGTTGAAAATGTTTCTTTATCTTACTTTACATTGAAAATGTTTTCTGTATCTTACTTTACATTGAAACAAACGGAGCATAAGTTGATTTTCAGAAGACTCGATTAGTTCACCTCGATTGGGGGATGTTTAGGCCCAAAATCTTCTCACAGCGGTGATACAAAGGAACCAATATAAGCCATCTTGAAACCATGATGATAGCAATAAACCTTTACGAGGGTCTCCGCATGAGCCATCAAGGATCAATAATACAGGCCGCAAATTCTAAGCTGCTTTCAAGGGCCTAGGCTGCGTTTGGCCCTAATTGCGCTTTTGGATAAGCACTTATTGGACAAGTGACTAAATGGGAGCACTTATCCACAATAACAATAAGATGTTTATTTGAAGAAAATAACATTTGTTAAATACATTTATTTAAGTGCTTATGAAAGTTTAGGAGTAAAATTATAGGTATTATGAAAATATTACTAAAATTCAGAAATAGCTTACCGCACAAGTGATAAAAAAAAGCTGCTCTCAACAGCTTTTTCCTTATTGGTAAGCACTTACCCATTAGATAGTACCAAACATACTTTTAATTTTAAAAAGTGCTTTAATAAGCTATAAACTGAAATAACCACTTATATAAGGCGGATCAAACGCAGCCCTAATGTCCATCCAACCCACTCTGCAGAAGCAAGTGTGAAGTTGAAGGAAAGCATTACGATAATTCTGACTGCATTTATATACGTCCGGAAGGCAAATTCTCAGACTATGTTGCAGTGATTTGATTTGACCCCGGATTTTCTGGCGAGCCTCAAAGCAATTAGAACTTAGAAGCCCAATGAGTCACTAGTAGATGATTTGGCCAAGACCCCAAACACATTGCAGAAAAGCATTCCCTCAACCTGTAGTCTTTTCTTGTAATTAGACAGTGATACATGAGACTCTAATACACCTTACAAGGGTATAGATATGTTCTAGTATTGTCCACATCTATCCTGCCACTGAGATAGTCTGGATCAGTAGCAGAAACAATGCCTTACCAGGTAACCAAACAAGTTTAGACAGAACAGAATACCTTTCTGATTCTACAATTCAACAATGTGAATCTCAGAAAACTGAGGCATCCCATCTTTAACACTTCACCTATCCACAATGGGAACAAGAAATAAAAAAATATCCAATAATGTTAATAAGAGGTAAAATTCAACTGATACATTACCTACAAGTTGAATCAAATGACCTCCAATGTTCTGCCCATGCATCAGGAGGTGTACAAAATGTCGCATAATTATTACACATTACCTACATAAAGCACCAGATGAAAAAACCAACAACCTTTATCCCCTCGAACAACAAACATCATCATAAAATTAGAAGCAAGGAGGGCGGCAAATGAAGAAAGCAATGGTGACAAGGGAGTACAATCAAGGCAGAACCACCCGTCTTTGTCACCCAGTCAACATACACACCACCCTCAATTGCCTTCTCTAACATCCTGTCCATAATGAATAAATTGAAAGATTCATACCTACACGTTCAATCTCTCACGCACCCCTTTAGCTTTTAGTAAGCTCAAAGCAGCAGGTCAGTCATCTTCATCGCTGGGCAATGTGAACGAGAATGGAGAGAATTTGTAACCATCTCCCTCGTAGAATTTGTTCTGGAACTCCACCCAGTGAAGCCGCAAGGCATGCAGGAAAGCACTTAATGTTTCCATTACTAACAACACACCAACCGTCGCACAAATAAAGACAATGATGCCAACAATCAGGATTAGGATATTGTTGAACCTGCAGGTAATGTATAAAAGACGGATTATTCACTTTTGCATTTTTTTTTAAGATCAATTTCTTTTCCCTTGTCAACTAGTTAAGTTCATTAACATAATAAATTATAGGATAACAAGTTATAGATAAAACGGTGAAAGAACTTACCCCCAAGCAAGAATAAGAACCTTCTCGTAAAATACACTTGACAACTCGGAATGGGCAAGACTGTACAAAGCCAAAATCAGAGCAATTGAATGATTAGCCTCTACTAAAAGAAGAAGAAATAAAACAATCGCATAGTAGAGGGAATACTTCATGCATAAACCAAAGGGATGCAACCAAGAATTTCCTGTTCTGCATCTATCAAGGAGATACGTAATTAAGATTTAATGATACCAACAAGAACACCCAGGTTAAAATAAACCCAAATAAACTACTATATTCAATAGGTCAATAGATCTTCTCAATAGGATCCCATTGTCAGATCAATTTCCAGTCTAGAAAATCTCTCAGCTAGATCTCATAAATGCTGGATCAACATACCAACTGGTACTTGCCTCCTGGATTATTTACCTTAAAAAAAAAACTTGCCTCCTGGATCAACATACCAACTGGTACTTGCCTCCTGGATTATTTACCTTAAAAAAAAAAAACTTGCCTCCTGGATCAACATACCAACTGGTGCTTGCCCAGTTGGGAGGTCTGCTTGTGGAAATAACAGACATTGGTTCAAATCCCTTTACCAATTAAGGTCGAATGAAAAAACCTAATAGCAAGCAGCTTCTTAACTTTCCATCAGGAAAAAAAAAATGCTGGGTCAACATCCTGTGATGTTTATCACTATTAGAGGGGAAAGCCTCTTAACCATTCAGGTATCATGCATTCCTCCAGAACATGCATGCACAGTCATAGTATGTAACATTGCATTTCAAAATACCTCCCAGTCCCAAGTTAGATCTAAAGCTTCTTAGGCATCCCCACATCACAAAATTTGCATTCCGCAGAAAATACATGAGCCGGTCATATTATATATCACCATAGTTTAAAGCATCGCCCAATCCAGCTTGGGATCAGTACTTTCCGAGACACAATACATCGCAATAAAAGAAAGTTACAACATTTCAAATTCATTCTAAATCAGCCGTGGCTTGTTCAGATCATCTGATCCAACTCGGCCAAGTCGAGACAGATGAGAAGTCATTTTTTTTTCCATTTTTCTGACTTCTCTCATTTGGGATCAACCATTGATCGACTGATCCCGATATGGATTGTCGATCCAATTCAAGATCAGTCATTCCCGATCCCTGATCTGATCTCGTGTGCATGTATTCTAAAATGCACTTCGCCATGTAGCTTTAAATTCAGTAGGAAATGGTTTATAGTTGTTAGTTGCCTACCTAAGGGCCCATAACCGAAGATATGAAGCCGTATTTGAGACTGCTCCAAGTACGAACTCTATAGTATGTATCAGTTGGTGCACAAAAACTTCACTAAACTCAAACTCTTCATGCTCGTGGGATCCATGATGCCCCTCCACTTCAAGAGAATCGTCAGTGCTCTGAAGCAGTTGGTAGGATTGACCTTGATGCCTCTGAAACATGATTTTCAGATATGTTGGAAAGAAAAACAACAGATCATGTAATAACAAGCAAGAATATTGACATAAAAAGAACACGAAGCATACTTCTTGGTGTTGCTTCTTCAAAAGAAAGGGCTTTGGAATCAGCATCCATGGTACAGCGACAAAGGCCAGAAGAAGTAAAACAAGCTGACAATGCAACAAAGATAATGAGTGCAATGTCCTATAGTGCATTATAAGGACATCACAATAATAGAAAGAAGAGAAAAATAACAAACCTGAAGCATTTTCTGGCCAACAAAAAGCTGGTTCTCACCCAGATCATCAGTAGGACTTAGGAACATGTATATCA
>JAUPMG010258083.1:0-20929 GCA_031762675.1 Pachysandra terminalis | reverse complement strand
TATGAATAATGGGTGGTTAATTCTTCTCTCCTGCTGACACTTGTCCCATTTGAATATTTGACTTCCTTATTGATGGGTTGTCAATCTGTCTCATACCCGATTGATCTGAGTCCATACCAATCCTTCATAATTGTCTATGTGACCAGTTTTGAATCAGAATCCTACGTAGACCGATCAAGGATTTTGAAATTTTGATTTTGGCCTAAACAAGACCAAATAAAATCTTGGCTATTATACCCTATATCAAATAGATCAACCCTTCATGTTTGAGTCCAAAATGGAACTCCTAAAATTTGACAGAGGACACCCACCATGTTTTTTTTTTCCAAGGTTAAAAAAAATAATTAAGACCCCCAATGCATAGCCACGACCTACTATAAGCACTTTTGATATTTTAGAGCTCATCTCATAGCCTATATCTTTTCCTTTTCTTTGGGTGCCCATAAATATGGGATAGGAACCAAGAGTATGGTGTGTGTGAGAGTATAACGATAGCATTAATCATGCATTCAGAGACACTAATAACATCAACTGTAACTAGTGAATTCCAAAATAAAGGAAGCCCACCAGACCGGTGCCGAGCAAGAACTACATATTAGTTATCCAAATGGAGTCAATGTGCAAGCTGAAGTTGGGTTCTTGCATTCTTATTTTCATTGAGAAATAGTAGAACGCGCTATTCCTCATGGGTCATTTGTTTCAGATATTGAACTGTTAGAGGTCGACCCTGACAATTCCATACCGTTAGTTTGATTGGTCTTCGGATAATTGTTCAAAGGCAGCCTAACTAGAGCATCTTAATCTAAGTCATAATTCTCAAGCATCTTGATTAAGGTCACATCCAATTTTTTAGGTAATATTTGATTCCTTAATGAATCTCATCCTGGCTCTTCCAGGGTAACATATAACTCATAGAGTTCTCTAAATGCCCTCGATGGCACAAGCCCTCTTAATGTCTCATCCTTCTCGCAATGCATGCGCTAGGGCTAGTCGCTGTGTGAGAGGCCGACCACTAGCCTGGTGACATATCGTATCCATATTCCCATAATATGGAAGTAAAAAAATGTACTACCAAACACAAATCACAATCTGCATAATCCCATCTCTCTGACATGAACCTTAAAAGCTTGTTTAGCAATTGGTTTTGTCATGGGATCAACTGTCATCTGCTGAGTAGAGATATATGTAAGGGACACGTCTCTATGTGCAACTGTCTCTGATGTTATGATAGCGAATGTTGGTGTGCTTCATCCTGCCATAGTATTTGAGATCCTTGATGTAGGCCAATGCTGTCATACTATCATTATAGATGATGATCGGCACTACACCAGCTCTGAAGACTCCAAGATCTTGTAAGAATTGCCTCAACCATACAGCCTCTTGAACGGCTGCACAACAAGATATGTACTCTGACTCTATATTGGACAACGCAACACAGACTTTCTTCTTGCTACTCCAAGAGACGACCCTGCCACCTAGCAAGAATGTGTATCCTGACGTCGACTCTCGACTATCTAGATCACTTGCCCAGTCTGCATTGCTGTAGTCTTGTAGTTGCAAATCTGCTCCTTGGAAGAAAAGCATGTAAGCTGCTGTCCCACATAGATATTTAAGAATATGTTTCAGTACCTTCCAATTAGTCTGCCTTGGTTACTCTGTTAATGGCTGATTAAGTCAACCGCAAAACTAATATCAGGTCAAGTACACATCATAGCGTATATCAAACTACCTATAGCGCTAGCCTATGGAACTCGAGCCATCTGTCCCTTCTCTTCCTCTATCTTTGGATAAAGATCAAGATGCAATGAAGCACCCTTCTCGACATGAGTGTCAATGTGTTTAGCATCGTTCATTTTTAAGCAATCAAGTACTTTCCTTAAGTAAGTCTCCTAGGACAAACAAAGAAGCCACTTTGCGCAATTCCTATGAATTTTAACACCAAGCATGTAGTCTACCTCACCCATATCCTTCATCTCAAAACTGAAGGACAACCAATCTTTAGTGGTGACAATCATCTCCTTGTCATTCCCTGCTATCAAAATGACATTAACGTACAACGATAAGATAAGAAAGCTCCTACTATGATTCTAACGTATACACAGTGGTCATCCTCGATTATTGTGAAGCCAAACCCTCTAATGGCTTGATGGAATCGAAGATATCACTGATTGGATAACTGTTTTAGGCTGTATAAGAAGCATTTGAATTTGCTTACTCTGTCTTGCCCCTCGGTCACGAAACCCTCAAGCTGATCCATATAGATCTCTTCATTTAGTTCTCTATTGAGAAAAGCAATTTTGACATCCATATGGTAGAGTTCCAAATCTAGGTGTGCGACAATAGCTATAATGAAGTTAATGGAGACAAACATCATTATTGGTGAGAACGTCTTCTCGTAGTCCATACCCTCTCTTTGGGTATAACCTTTCGCCACGAAATGGGTTGGCCTTGTATCTCTCTACACTTCCATTTGCCTTGCGCTTGACCTTTAGAACCCATTTGTTTCCAATGGTCTTGCGTCTAAAGAGAAGATCAACAAGTTCCCAGACTTGGTTCTTCTCTATGGAAGTCATTTCATCTTGCATTGCAATAATCCACTTCTACAAAGCAAGTGTTGATAACGTCTCCTGCCACACATCTCATCATACGACCAAGTGAAAACATATTTGTATTCCTTCAACAAACACACAAGATTACATTTCTCCTTGGGAGATAAATTAGGGTTTACAAATGTTGTTTGCTTGACCTCATCACTTCCCAGAATCACTTCTTCAAGACTCTTGAGGACTGACTTAACACCATCCTCGATATGCTCAAGGACTTCTTGGATATCGTGACTGACCTCTCAAATTTCAGCCATGATAGATTCATCTTCGGATTCCCCGATGTTATAAATCACAGGTTCTCGGATTTTTACTCCCTTCAAGGATGGCTTATCGACAGGGACCTCATAATTTGGTTGGCCAACTTCGGTCCACAGCTTGTAAACAACTTTCCTATCGGGCATCTCGATCTTGGTACATCGAGCCTTTGAAGCAGGCTCGGCCGAAGTGCACTCAGCAGACCTTTTGTATATTCCTTCCACTTCTTTCTTCTTCTTCCTATTCTCCTCTTTCAACTTCTGTTTGATGGTCCGGGTGCTGACAAAGGAACCTTGGGGTTTGCCTGAATCTCTGGCCAAGCAGGAAATGGGATTCCTCGAGGTAGAGACACTTGGCATTTACCCGCGGGAGCCAATTCATCATACTCGGCTGCGTCTGCAAGATGAACCTCGAACTCGTCAAAGGGATAAGGATCAACAACCAGGAGCACCATATTTCTCTTTCTAACTCCATTGCAGTACTGGTGATACGTAGAAGGGATAAGACGACATCGGTGGATCCACTGTCGGCTAAGGAGAATATGATAAGTGGTGTTGCTATCGAGCACATGGTCCGACCTAGAGTTCAAGGGTAACATGACCCATTGTGCCTTGGCTATGAGCATCGAAGCCATAGTTTATCATAGCTTGAGGAACAATATGACCTTCTGAGACCCCAATAGCCTTCCAAATACTGAGAGGAATAATATTCAAAGAGGACCCAACATTGACCAACGACCTCCGTATGTCAACACCCTGCAAGACAGAGTTCAAATACAATGCCCACTAGTTGTCCTCATGAGGAACCATCATATCTCTGTATGTCAACACCCTGCAAGACATAGTTCAAATACATCCAACTTGACAATGATTTTCATCCTCCCTATCCATCTCATTGTTGCACAAACCCTACCTCAAGTACTATGTTAGTCCTAAGTTTCAGTTGTTCACCGGTCAAACCGGTAATGTAAAGGAACATATTCAGCGCTTTTTTGAAGTGCTGGGTCCTTATGCCTCAGACCACGACCTGCGCTCGAGGGAATTTTCAAAGTCTTTATCTGAGAAGGCTTACACGTGTTATAACAACCTCGAGCCAGGGTCTGTGTATACTTGAGAAGACATGGCCCCTCTCTTCCACAATAAGTTCTTTGTTATTAAGGAAGCTTATACCGTTGTTGATCTCAGTCGAGAGCACCAACTCCCTTTAGAAAGTTTGATTGGTTATGTAAGGAGATTCTGAGGTCTTGTGATGTCCTATACAGATTATAAAGAAGAATCTCGATTTGTTGAAATATGTGTGTTGTGGATGAATCCCGAATATCGGATCCATATTGAGAATTTGAAAATCCCGAGTTTCACTCTTCTGATTGAAGTTGCTCGACAGACGGTCCCGTAAGTGCCATCTCTAAATGTTAAAAGAAGCCTGCAGACAAGAAATGACGAGCGAGGTGTGCTCATGTTGAGGAACAATCCTTGAAGAACTCAAAGAAGAAAGAAAGGATGACCACCCTATTCCACCTGAACCAGATTTTTCTCTAGCTCAGCTTTATATTCTGTTTGAGAATTGGATCAAAGACAATCTCATCGTTTTGCCGACTATAAAGCGAGAACCGACTGTCCAGGAGATGAGGAGTCCTCAATACTACAAGTTCCACAGGCATACCCGCCATCAGACCTTTGATTACTATTCGTTGAGAAGGATCTATCATACTAGGGTGAGAAATGGCAAGGTTGATTTGCAACCAGAACAGGTGCATGCTGACCCCTTACCCGCCCATAGAGGCAAAAGGAAAGAAGTTGCGAATGTCATCTTCTCGAAAGTGGAAAGAGAATTTGTTGCTAGGAGAGCTCTCTCTAGTCAACTTCTTGGCCAACAACCCGAACACTTTCTTGTCTCCACCTTCAATAGAGCACTTGTCCCTAAAGTCCGATTCCAATTATCAGTATTATGCCTTGGCTCTTTTGAAAACGTCATCCAACATGGCATTTCCATCCAACGAGATTTCGAACTAAATGGAACCTTCCATTTCCAATCTACTGCTGAATTAATAGCTTCTCGTCCACATACCCACACTCGGTCACAAACTAATACTATCCATAATGTAGAAAAAGAGTTTACTAATAAACCTAACCATACTCCAAGAGAGAGAAAACCACTAAAAACATTTAATATCAACTACACTGACCTTTTTCAAAATCTTTCAGCACAGGATATGATTCAACACCCACGCATTAAGTCATATGCCCCAAAGCATAAAAACTATAGAGAGGACCAATATTGTCATTTTCATCGAACTCATGGCCATCTTGTAGGAAATTGTAATGCCTTTAAATATTTTTTCCAAGACTTAGTGGCAAAAAGTAAACTCTTTATTGGAGAAACGTCTTCCACAGACAACACCCTAACACTAACAACACAAAACCAACCTTCGGACTTAGGCATACATTCCAACCCTCCTTCCTACACACCCACCCGATGTTAATCTAGCTCAATCCTCATCTTTACCATCAATAGCATCCTTAGCACCAAAAACAAACCACACTAACACTTTAAGCATACATCATCTAGGAACTCAACCTATCACTACTACCCCACCTTTTAGATATAATCCTGCCACCACCCCCTTTGTCTATAGGTCCTCCTTACCATCACCTAGCCTCTGTTAACCCCCTCAGGTGTCACTCCTTTACCTCTTACAATCTTCTTCAACACATAGACATGCCTTCAACTCTATACTCTCTCGTACCCAAGTTCAATCTAACCTGTCAACATGTGAACTAGAAGCCTTAATATACCCTCTTCTAGCCCCAAACTCTATAGTCTTTCCCCCAGCCAAGAACACCGAACATAATGAGCCAATTTACATAGCTTTTAACCTTCAAAATGCTGTTATAAACAACATACTAGTAGATAATGGCTCAGCCCTTAACAATGTTACACTTAGCACCTTTTACAAACTTAATATTGACACATCCTTAATTCAAGAATTCCCCATGGCAATTATAGACTACGATAACACCATTAGATACCCAGTAGGTACCATTTGGCACCCCCTACAAATAGGCCCTTCAATTCACCAAACACTTTTCTTTATCCTAGACATTCTTGCCTCTTATAACATGCTCTTAGGTCGTCCTTGGATCCATGAGTTAGATGATATTCCATCTAGTCTCCACCATTGTGTTAAATTCCCCCTCCAAAATGCAATTATCACCATCTTAGGTGCTACTGCACCCGTCTCTAGCATTATTCATATTCAAAGTAGACACCACAATATTATTCCACTCACAGACACTACTCCTTCATCCAACACACAAACCCACCCACCCTTTGAGACCTTAGCAAAACAACCCTTCATTACTACATCTACCATTATTAACTCACTTTCTGTAGTAGCTCAACAAGATACGGAACCATCTCTTGGCAACACCTTCTTAGTAGCCACATTTTATCCCCCATCACCTTTTGTACAACAACACACAACTCCACTTATCTGTCACATCCCAAACTTAAGGAAATTCACATGGGAATCCTTATGTTTGAAATATAACTCTCACCCCAATTGACATCGGGAGTAGGAATTAATATAGAGTCAAATTCTAAAATTACCTTTACTGAAAATAATCAAATAAAACTATGTCTATTAAATCCAAAACAACTAAGTAAATCACAGCGGAAAAATAAAAAACAACCTATTCTCATGCTTAAATCAAATCCTATCCCTATACATCATATCTAACTAAGAAATAAATAAATCCTACTACAAAATTCTAAGTAAAATTCATTCCACGCAATCATCCAATCCAGTCATCTCATTATAAACTTGTTCTTCATCTGGTTCTCCATTATCATTAAATCCTCCATCTAAGTTCCCTAAAATTGTTGATCAAAGGCGTCAACTAAACTTAGCTCAATAAATAAAAACAATTAAACTGTATTTTCGATTGGAATAGGGTCAAAGCCACTCTCCAATGATAATCCATAGACTAAACAACAATAATATGATAAATATGCAATGTGTACGTAAAGTGAATGCAATGTGATGCAAGTCCATATTATTAATGAATGCAATGCATTCTCATGCAACAATGAATGGATAATCACCAAGTGTGATTCATGCAAAAACATGTTGTGCAAATCATGCATGTTGTTCAAAATTCGAGTAATGTATGTCCCACACTAGGCCAATCAATTACTGAGAAGGATGTCATATCGAACCCCCTCTCATATAGGGCCACTCTTAAGTTAGATATTCCATGTGCTCATCATAGTTTTAAGGGGCTTCAACCAAGAGGGCACAATTCCCCCGCTTATTTTCGGTCACGGGAATATAACCAAGGCGTAAAAAATATGAACAACATCTCAGTGAGCCATACACTAACCGAATGCCAACAGAATTTCACTTGGCATCCGTTACGTATAATACGCTATCGAGATGAAAATAATGTGGTATATTGGGGTAGGTAATCTCTCAACCTATGCAAATCAGTCCATTCCCTGACTTCCTCACTATATTATGATATTCAAATCACAATAACTCTCAGTTAAACCATAACCTTCAACATATGTGAAGATATGATGATATAGTCAAGCACATGACCAGCTATATGGTCAATAATGCAATCAAGCTTATGATGTGCATGTGTAGTGTTTGTGCACACTAACTAAGCATACAATAAGTGTACAATGCTGAAATAAGTCCTAAATAATCAATGTATGTGTATAAATCATGGTGTATGCTTCATGGTATTCAAATCAAATCAAATCATGAATAATTTATGATAAAACATGTAAAATTATCAATCAATCAAATCAGTCATCCAATCATGTCATAAAATCATCATAAAAATCATATAACTAATTCAACTTAATTTGGAAACCAATTCCATGCACAAAATGAATCAAATAAATCTAAGCTAGCTACCAGGACAGTTCCGGCACACCGGTTCTGTCTGACAGGCTAACCAGACAGGGCCAACACTCACCGGCAAGCTAATCGGTACACCGTTTGGGCACCATCAGTCTAAATAGAGGGTCAATTTTCAACACATAGGGGTCATATATGGTTTTGGTAGGCTAACCGGTACATTGGTTGGCCACCGGCAGGCTAAACAAGGGCCCACATATCATGTGACAGATTCGGCAGGTTAACCGGTACACCGGTAGGCCAACCAGCACACCGGTTGTAACGACCCTAATCCCACATTTAATTTCAAGAATTAAATGTGGAATTATCCCTAATTAAAGCCTCAGAAATTAAATGATATAGAAAAGGGATGGAATGGACTAAATTGTAATTAAGAAGAACTTATGGTGATTAATGATACTTCTGTTAGGTAACATGAGCTTCGACATAACCACTTGACAAGCCCAAATTGAAGTGGACGTTTGGCCATAAGAAAGGTAAGGGTAAATTAGTAACTTTAAATTTATATTTGATTTGAATTTTGAAATTAGATTAGAGATTGATTCTCTCAACCTCAATCCTCAAATTAAGGAAACATCAATCCAAGGGGAGGACACGTCCAAAGCAAGAAGAAGAAAATACCATACACGTTTGAAAGGGTGAGAAAGAAAATAGGATTTGGAAAATTCTCCGCAACATAGGAGAAGAGAAGAAGAAGAAGAAGAAGGAAGAGAGAGCAAGAGCTTGGAGAGATCGATTTTGGGCTTGATCTACCAAATACAACACAAAAGAGGTAGGAATCTCCTTTGTATTACTACAGATAAGTTCATATAAGTTCTTTAATGCTATAGTTATTATAGATCACTCGTATGAATGATTTGAACATTAATATGCCTTAGATGCTTAAGAATCATAAATAGATTTCTCAAATGGTTAGATCTAATGTGTGATATTCAATATATGCATATGAATGATTGTTATATCCTGAGAATGATTATTTAATTCCACAAAATTTATAAGATATGTAATGGATTTGGATTTTGGTGATTTAACGTAGAAATCGCATATAGGAAGATCAATTAGGTTAGAAATAACATATGGAGTGTAAAGTGATGATTTCCACCTATAAACCCTAGATTTAGATGATTTAGAGATGTTAGCACAAAAACCCATGAAAACCTCGAAGAATGAGCAAAATCTAACGTTCGGTAGGAAGCTCAGTACATACCGAAAATTCTTACCGAAGAGCTCAAACTCTCGGGCCATTCTACCAAAGTTCGGTAGATACCCAATCCATCTCCCGAAACCTACCGAATGGATCTATTGAACCCCTTTTTGGTCCAAATTGGTTGGGGAACTCAGGGAACATGACATACACATGTTTATGGTGATGTTTGGTTGGTATTAGGTGTTTATTCAAGTAATGATTATTTGGGTATAGGGTAAACCCTTGAACTCTATTTAGACTGTATATGTGTATATGTGAATGTAATGATTGTATGTGGTGTATATATCATTATGTGGCCTAGATAAAGGATATATGTTGTGTAAGAATCATGTGTGACTAGTGTGCATGAACTATATGTCCATACTAGGAGTTTGTAATATCGAAGGAGCTATAGGCAACTTCACTTTGAATCTGATTGTACTTGTGCTATTTTCAATTGATTATTGTGGTGTACTATGTTGAGTCATGCAGGAAGCATCTCTCATATAATGTATGAGTTGTGATCTAGTCTTATGGACTAAGTATTGTGTACGGTGTGACTTGGGAAGAGCTCACTATGATGTAAAGGACGGGACTATTCCTCCGTGAGTGAAAGTCTCTAAATGGATAAGACAAGAGCATTGTTCTGTGGGTGCAAGTCCCTAAAAGAATGGTATGATTGTTGTTGATTTTTTGTGTTGGACTATGTCTAACAATCCTTGCACTGCATCATATGCATTCATGCTCATCTCATTTGCATTGTTTGATTGTTTGTGATTGTGTGTG
The DNA here is from genome assembly GCA_031762675.1 of Pachysandra terminalis. Taxonomy (NCBI): domain Eukaryota; kingdom Viridiplantae; phylum Streptophyta; class Magnoliopsida; order Buxales; family Buxaceae; genus Pachysandra; species Pachysandra terminalis. The sequence continues at coordinate 11,169 of JAUPMG010258083.1, read as the reverse complement.
CATTTGTGTAATGGTGATCCATGGTGAGACCACGATGAGGAAAAGTATTGGTTATCCATGACATGGTCATGATGGAAAAGTATTGGTGATCCATGATGAGACCATGATGACAGGTGTTGGTTATCCATGACAGGGTCATGATGAAAAGTATTGGTTTCCATGACAGGGTCATGATGAAATGTACTAGTTATCCATGACATGGTCATGATGGAATTGCATGTCGTTATCCATGAGGATCTCATGATGAATTATGTGCTACTGGTTATCCATGATAGGTCATGATGTAAATGTGTGTGGTTATCCATGATAGGTCATGATGTAAATGTGTGTGGTTATCCATGACGTAATCATGATGAATATGTATGAATGTCTATGTGTGTTGTCCATAGTGAATCTATGAGAGTATGAGTGTGAACCGTGATGAGTTCATGATGTTGAAGTATGGTATAGTTATAATGTGTGATCCATGATGTAACCATGATGGTATGGTATGTATTTGTGTCAACCATGACATGGTCGTGATGATAGGTATATGTGTGTTATGGTGAACGGAATGACATAGTGGAACTATGTATTCTATGAACAATGAATATCTAAGTGTGTATGGGCTAATCATATTGTGAGACCATATATGGTAGGGTATTTATTGTGGGCAATAACATGATGCAGTCATGTATATCTACCGGATTATACAAGTATTGGGTTTGTGGTAAATCATAGTGTGGCATGACCATAGTTATGATGGGATTAGTGTAGTGAAACCTTAGGGTTAAGGATGAAACATAAAGAATTATGTGGATTATAAGGATATTGAATGGTTTACTTATCATATTGATAAATGAATGATATTATGAATAGTATTATATGATGCTTGAGTATAATCTGAACCTTGAGCATGCTTTACTTATGTGTGATGTGAATTTGCATGAATGAATCGTATTATGGAAATGTTGTGGAAATATTTGTCATATGCATTGGTTATTTCTACTAGGATTTGTTCAACCTACCATTTTACAGGTGATCAGCTTGGAGATGTGGTTGGATGATGGCTTATAGTAGAGAGAGAGGACAGATGATAGACTTTATTAGTTATTTTGTCTTATTTTTGGCTTGACCCTATGATGGACAAGTGATGTAATAAACTATGTTGGACTTGATTTGATGAACTTGACTGGTTATGAATGGTTAAGTTGTTTACTTTTAATTGGTTAGACTTTCACTGGATGTTTTTACATTACTCTAACAACCATGTGATTTGGTGGGTCATTATATGATGGACTAGTCACTTCCAAGTGTTGGAACCGAAGGTTATTCCTTGGAAATCTTGGAGATTCTTATATCTTGGATCTGGGGTGTGACAGAGTGGTATCAGAGCTCTAGGTTTAGGTTACCTAGGATGGTGAGAAACTTAGGAAATAGTGGAATCTAGGATGTAACATATAGACATGTAAACCTTGGATCCACTTATGTTATTGCGTGAACTATACTCTGGTATAATGTGTGCTTTTGATTATGTGGTGTATTTCTGTGTTATGTGTGAATATATATGTGTATGGAAATATGCCTAACATAAGGTATTTCACGAACACCCACTTAGAGGGAAACCGCCTGTGTAGATGGCAGGAGGTAGAAGGAATGTCACCGCAGGAGAGGGTTCATCCGAGGGGGACACTGACCCCAAGCTGGCAGGAATTTACCAAATTCTCGGTGACATGGCTGAAACCATTCAAAGGGAACATGCCATGAGACAGACGAAAGTACTCCCTAGAAACGGGAACGAGGGAGGCCCAAGCTGGCTAGAAAAATTCAAGAAGCTGGCACCACCATCCTATGATGGAAGAGCTGAACCAGTGTGGGCCGAGGAATGGATACAATAGATAGAGAAAATCTTCCGAGCACTAGACTGTCCTGCAGACCAGAAGGTCCGCTTAGCCGTATTCATGCTAAAACGGGAGGCACATCATTGGTGGGAGATGGTAGTGAGATCCCAAGGAGAAATCAATGATTGGGCTAAGTTTAAGAGACAATTCTATGAGACTTACTTTCCAGGCAGCTACAAGAGGGCCATGGTAGTGGCTTTTCTCAAATTGGAGCAAGGCAACCTTACTGTGAGTCAATACGAGGGCCAGCTTGCCATGCTCTCAAGATTCGCACCATTGGTCATATCTACTGAGGAGGAAAAGGCGGCTCAGTTCAGGGAAGGACTGAGACCGGAGATTAGGTCAAAAGTGGTTGCACTGGGCTTGAAGACCTACGCCCAAGTCTTGGACTGTGCACGTAGGGTTGAAAGGGACACCCAGCAGTCCATACTTCAAGGGGGAACATCTCAAGAACAACGTGGAAGGTTCCAATCTCATAACCAGAAAGGAGGCAAAAGGACTAGGGCAGAGGATCACCCTAGGAGGGTAGAGGCTAGACAAGCAGTTGTTGCAGGAGCACCGGTTGTTGCTCCGTTTGTCCAGCAGATAGCCCCAATGACCTGCTATTACTGTGGCAAACCAGGACATATCAAGAGGGAATGCAGAGAAAGAATCCAGGCCGAAGGCTCTAGACAGAGAGCAGACCCACGACCACAACCAAGAGAACAAGTGCATGCTTTAACAGACGGAACCATTCAGGGGGATGACCTGGCCACTAATGCTGTAGTGGAAGGTACCCTTAATATTTTTCATACTCCTGCTAATGTCTTATTTGATTCCGGTGCTACGCATTCATTCATATCTGCAAAGTTCATGCATGCATTAGGAATTAGACCCACATCCATGAGAAACCCATTACACATCACTAATCCGGTTTGAGGGACGGTCGCACTTGACAAGATCTGTCTAAATTGTGTGATAAGAGTAGGAGACCATAACTTAGAAGTTGACTTGTTAGTACTAACTAGGTCGGACTTCGATGTTATACTCGGTATGGATTGGTTGTCAGTCTATCATGCTAGGGTGAGGTGTTTTGAGAAGGAAGTTGTTTTCGAGATTCCTGGAGGGCAAAGTATCAAGGTATTGGGAAGAGTGAAAGATGGATACCAAACAAAATGGTTGGGCCTACTGGTTGGAAATAAGGGAGAACCTTTAGAAAAGATTGCAGAAGTAAGGGAATTCACCCAAGTAGTCCAAGAAATACCTGGATTGCCTCCTGTAAAAGAAGTGAAATTCTGTATAGAACTGATGCCAGGTACTACACCCATGTCGCTCGCTGGCCACGTATTGTATGGCACCGGTAGAGTTGAAGGAACTCAAGGAAGAGTTAGAAGAGTTAATGAAAATGGGATTTATTAGACAAAGTGTTTCGCCGTGGGGAGCACCGGTCTTGTTTGTAAAGAAGAAAGACGGGTCAATGAGACTATGGATTGACTACAGGCAGTTGAATAGAGTCACGACCAAGGATAGATGACTTATTTGATCAGCTAAGAGGAGTCGACTACTTCTCTAAGATAGATTTGAGATCGGGTTATCACTAGTTTAGGATTAGAGAGAACAACATACAGAAAACAGCTTTTAAAACAAGGTATGGTCATTACGAATTTGTCTAAATGTCGTTTGGATTGACTAACGCCCCAGCCACTTTTATGGATATGATGCATAGGGTATTCATACCATACTTGGATAGTTTCGTGGTGATATTTGTGGACGATATTCTGATTTATTCAAAGACAAGGGAAGAACACGAAGAACACTTACGTGTAGCTTTAAGGACTCTCATGAAACATCAGCTGTATGCTAAACTCAGTAAGTGTGATTTTTGAAAAAAGGAAGTTAAATTCCTAGGACATGTGGTGTCCAGATCAGGAATTTATGTGGATCCTACAAAGGTAGAAGTTGTGTTGAATTGGGAAAAACTGAAGAATGTGGCTGAAATCCGAAGCTTCCTAGGATTGGCTGGATATTATCGGAGATTTATCAAAGGATTTTCTAATATTGCAGCTCCTATGACTAACTTGACCAAGAAAGAAGTCAAATTCAATTGGAGTGATAAATGTGACGCAACCTTTGAGGAATTAAAGAAGAAACTGACATCAGCCCCAGTACTTGTGATTCCAACGAGTGGGAAGTTATTGTCGGTATATACGGATGCTTCATTAATGAGATTGGGATGCATCCTTATGCAAGAAGGACAAGTAGTAGCATATTCTTCCAGCAACTCAAGGTCCATAAGCGTAATTATCCTACTCACAACTCGGAGTTGGCTGCAATGGTGTCTGCTTTGAAGTTATGGAAACACTATCTCTACGGAGAGGAGTTTGAACTCTTTACTGACCACAAGAGTTTGACGTACTTATTTACTCAAAAGGAGTTGAACATGAGGAAAAGAAGAAGGATTGAATTGGTTCATGACTACTTGTCTACTCTGCATTACCACCCCAGTAAAGTGAATGTTGTGGCAGACACGTTGATTAGATAGCCTCGAAATGTTTTAGTATGTCCAATGAGACAAGAACTAAGTTTGGTGGAAGCCTTTAGTGATTTGAACATATAAGCTAAAGAAAAGGAAGACGAGGGATTATTGTGTAACTTGATAGCAAGGCCATCATTGATTGAAAGAATTGGGGAAGGACAAAAAGCTGATACAGACTTACAATTATTGGCAGCAGATGAAAAGAAACAGGACTGGAAGATATCATCCGATGGAGTGATCAGATATAGAGGAAGATTGGGTATTCCTAAGGATGAAACAGTGAGGAAGGAAATCTTGGAAGAAGCTCACAAATCGAGGTACCAAGATGTACCAGGGCTTGAAAAGGGCATATTGATGGTCTGGAATGAAGAATGGCATTGCAGTTTTTGTATCTCGATGCCTCATATGTCAACAAGTGACGCGGAACATAGGCAAATAGTGGGATTACTACAACCCTTACCGATATCAGAATGGAAGTGGGAACATGTGAGTATGGACTTTGTAGTGGGATTACCTAAATCCAAAGGAGGAACGACTTTATATGGGTAATTGTGGATCGACTGACGAAATCTGCCCATTTCTTACCTATCAAAGTCACAACATCCAAAGATAAGATGGCACGGTTGTATGCGAAAGAGATAGTTAGATTGTACCGATCAGTATTTTGTCGAATAGAGATACCCGACTCACATCTGAATTTTGGGGAAGTCTATAGAAGGCCTTGGGGACTCAGTTGGATTTTAGTACTGCCTTCCATCCTCAGACAAATGGACAGACAGAAAGAGTGTACCAAATACTTGAGGATATGCTTAGAGCATGTGTGCTGGACTTTAAGGGAAACTAGAGTGATCATCTTCCTTTAGCAGAATTTACGTATAATAACATTTATCAATCAAGTATTGGAATGGCTTCATTTGTAGCCTTATATGGAAGATCATGCAAATCAACAGCTTGTTGGATTGAAATGGGTGAGAACAGTATGCTTGGACCAAAAGTTATACAAGAAACCACTGAAAAGGTAAAGATAATCCGGGAGAGACTTTTAACAGCTCAAAGTCGACAGAAGAGTTATGCAGACCGTAGGAGACGAGAGCTAGAATTCGAAGTAAAGAATCATGCATTTTTGAAGGTATCACCTGTGAAAGGCGTGATGAGGTTTGGAAAGAAAGGAAAGTTGGAACCTACTTCATCGGACCATTTGAGATATTGGAGTGTATAGGAAAGGTTGCCTATCGTCTTGCACTGCCTTACCAGTTGGGAGTTGTCCATAATGTGTTTCATGTGTCGATGTTAAGGAAATACAAACCGAATCCCTCACATATTGTAGACTTGACTGAAATACCATTGAAAGAGGTTGTATCTTATGAAGAATTGCCGGTGAAGATCTTGGACAGGAAGGAACAAATTTTGAGGACCAAAGTTATACCATTAGTCAAAGTGCAGTGGAGTCACCATGATGAGGCTGAAGCATCATGGGAACTGGAATCAGAAATCCAGAGGCGATACCCAAACTTGTTTACGAACCAAGGTATGTCTAAATTTTGGGACGAAATTCCTTTAAGGGGGATAGACTGTAACGACCCTAATCCCACATTTAATTTCATGAATTAAATGTGGAATTATCCCTAATTAAAGCCTTAGGAATTAAATGATATAGAAAGGGATGGAATGGACTAAATTGTAATTAAGAAGAACATACGGTGATTAATGATACTTGTGTTAGGTAACTTGGGCTTGGACCCAACCACATGACAAGCCCAAATTGAAGTGGACGTTTGTCCCTAAGAAAGGTAAGGGTAAATTAGTAATTTAAAATTTATACCTGATTTGAATTTTGAAATTAGATTAGAGATTGATTCTCTCAACCTCAATCCACAAATTAAGGAAACACCAATTCAAGGGGAGGACACGTCCAAAGCAAGAAGAAAAAAATAGCATAAACGTTTGAAAGGGTGGGAGAGAAAATAAGATCTAGAAAATTCTTTGCAACTTGGGAGAAGAGAAGAAGAAGAAGAACAAGGAAGAGAGAGAAAGATCTTGGAGAGATCGATTTACGGGCTTGATCTACCAAAGACAACACAAAAGAGGTAGGAATCTCCTTTGTATTACTACAGATAAGTTCATATCAGTTCTTTAATGATATATTTAACATAGATCACTTGTATGAATGATCTGAACATTAATACGCCTTATATGCTTAAGAATCATGAATAGATTTCTCAAATGGTTAGATCTAATGTGTGATATTCAATATATGCGTATGAATGATTGTTATAACTTGAGAATGATTATTAAATTCCAGAAAAATTTATAAGATAGGTAATGGATTTGGATTTGGTGATTTAACCTAGAAATAACCTATGGAGTGTAAAGTGATTATTTCCACCTATAAACCCTATATCTAGATGATTTAGAGGTGTTAGCACAAAAACCCATGAAAAAACTCGAAGAATGAGCCAAATCTGACGTTCGGTAGGAAGCTCAGTACATACCGAAAGATCCTACGGAAGAGATCAAACTCTTGAGTCATTCTACCGAAGTTCGGTAGATACCCAATCCATCTACCAAATGGATATAGCGAACCCCTTTTCATCCAAATTGGTTGGGGAACTCAGGGAACATGACATACACATGCTTATGGTGATGTTTGGTTGGTATTAGAGATGTTTATACAAGTAATGATTACTTAGATATAGGGTATGTCCTTGAACTGTATGTAGACTGTATATGTGTATATGTGAATGTAATGGTTGTATGTGGTGTATATATCATTATGCGGCCTAGTTAAAGGGTATATGTTTTGTAAGAATCATGTCTGACTAGTATGTATGAACTATATGTTCATACTAGGAGTTTGTAATAACGAAGGAGCTATAAGCAACTTCAAATTGAATTTGATTGTACTTGTGTTGTTTTCAATTGATTATTGTGGTGTACTATGTTGAGTCATGCGGGAAGCATCTCTCACATAATGTATGAGTTGGATTTAGGCTTATAGACTAAGTATTGTGTACGGTGTGACTCGGGAAGAGGTCACTATGATGTAAAGGACGGGACTATTCCTCCATGAGTGAAAGTCTCTAAATGGATAAGACAGGAGCATTCTTCCGTGGGTGCAAATCCCTAAAAGAATGGTATGATTGTTGTTGATTGCTTGTGTTGGACTATGTCTGACAATCCTTGCATTGCATCATCTTGCATCATATGCATTCATGCTCATCTCATTTGCATTGTTTGTTGTTTGTGATTGTGTGTGCATTTGTGTAATGGTAATCTATGGTGAGACCATGATGAGGAAAAGTATTGGTTATCCATGACATGGTCATGATGGAAAAGTACTGGTGATCCATGGTGAGACCATGATGAAAGGTGTTGGTTATCCATGACAGGGTCATGACAAAAAGTATTGGTTATCCATGACAGGGTCATGATGAAATGTACTGGTTATCCACGACATGAACATGATGGAATTGCATGTGGTTATCCATGAGGATCTCATAATGAATTGTGTGGTACTGGTTATCCATGACTAGGTCGTGATGGAAATGTGTGTGGTTATCCATGATGTAATCATGATGAATATATATGAATGTCTATGTGTGTTATCTATGGTGAATCCATGAGAGTATGTGTGTGAACCATGTTGAGTTCATGATGTTGAAGTATACTATAGTTATAGTGTGTGATCCATCATGTAATCATGATGGTATGGTATGTATTTGTGTGTGAACCATGACATGGTCATGAGGATAGGTATATGTGTGTTATGGTGGACGGAATGACATAATGGAACTATGTATTCTATGAACAATGAATATCTAAGTGTGTATGGGGTAATCATATGGTGAGACCATATATGGTAGGGTATTTATTGTGGGTGATAACATGATGCAGTCATATATATCTACCGGATTATACAAGTATTGGGTTTGCTATAAATCATATTATGGCATGACCATAGTTATGATGGGATTAGTGTAGTGAAACCTTAGGGTTCAAGATGGAACATAAAGAATTATGTGGACTATAAGGATATTGAATGGTTTACTTATCATATTGATAAATGGATGATATTATGAATAGTATTATATGATGCTTGAGTAGAACCTGAACCTTGAGCATGCTTTACTTATGTGTGATGTGAATTTGCATGAATGAATCGTATTATGGAAATGTTGTAGAAATATCTGTTGTATGCATTGGTTTTTTCTACTGGGCTTTGCTCAACCTACCATTTTATGGGTGATCAGCTTGGAGATGTGGTTGGATGATGTCTTATAGTAGAGAGAGAGGACAGATGATAGACTTTATTAGTTATTTTGTTTTAATTTTGGCTTGACCCTATGATGGGCAAGTGATGTAATAAACTAGATGGGATTTGATTTGATGAACTTGACTGGTTATGAATGGTTAAGTTGTTTACCATTAATTGATTAGACTTCCACTGGATGTTTTTATGTTACTCTGACAACCATGGGATTTGGTGGATCATTATATGATGTACTTGCCACTTCCAAGTGTTGGAACCGAAGGTTATTCTTTGGGAATCTTGGAGATTCTTATATCTCGGATCCGGGGCGTGACACCGGTAGTCTGCCGGTTTGCCCAGAAACCTGCAAACTTGGTTATTTTTTGTATTTTAAGTCCTTTTTAATCAAAACTTTCTTCTAACACTCATATTAAAAACAAATTCCGATCTATAAATCAAAATACCAAACAAATAATTAACTTACCTTTGCTAGGATGATGATGCTAAAAAGTTTAAGTTTTTAAGTTAAATTATCATATTCTTCAATTTGAATTAGTGTGCTATGCCATATTCAATGAATATGGCATCTCACCTAGATTCAAATAAAAAATAAAGCATAATTGAATTACTTTCCTTTGTTGCTCGTTGGATCTTCTTCTTCTTCACCTTAGTTCTTATTTTGAACTTTGTTCTTCCTTAGCTCCAGCTTCAGCACTTCGACTCTTACTTTAGATTATGATATGAATGACCAAAGGTAGTGTTTATGTAGATTTGAATGAGTGTCCTACTTAGTCTAGAAGTGTTCTTAGCTTAGGATCTTGTCTCTACTCCCAACCCTTAGATTTTAGTTTGTTTAATCCTCACCTTAGGTTGGAGATTCCTAGTTGTAGCGAGACTCAATCATTTTCTTATCCAACTTTCCTAATTAGATTAGAATCCTTGTCTTTTAATCCTATCCTTCAATCTAAATCACTTGTTCCTACAAAATCCTAGCCATTGATTAACTTATGAGATTATGATTGTGTGTGATGCACTCTAGTTACATATTGGACACCCACCAATCACAATGAGTCAAAGTCGACCAAATAGTTATTACTAAAAATTTCAAATTAGTCCCTATTTTCTAATTAATTACACTTTAATCCCTATAACGAATTGGGTTATTACACTATCCCCCAAAAAATCTTTGTTAATGCACCATACACGATCAACATAATACACACCCACTCTGACCCTACACCTCTTACTTCCTCTACATCACTTAAGTGGACGTCAACCCCAACTACCTGCACTCCTACACCAAGAACCACTACCTTAGTCAGTCATACACATAATGTAATCACAAAGAGAAAAAAAAATGCCAATTTTCAACCATTAGAATCTGGAACTACTCATACACCTCCGCTGACATCTTACTCTACTATTCAGCCTACCCCTAATTCCCTCACAGCTAACCTAGATTTTCCTACCGTCCTCACGACCCCACAAGAACTACAAGATGACCCATACATCCTTGGCACTATTGATAGCCCTCAGTTCGTCAAGATAGGATTGTGTCTCACCTCATCCGAACAAGAACAGATGACAAGTTTACTCATTGAGTTTCAAGATATTTTTCCTTGTACCTAATGCTGATATGTCAAGCCTAGACCTCTCTTTAGTTGTACATCACCTAGGCATTCCTCCTGGCTCTCCTCCATTCACTCAAAAATTACGACGAATGCACCCTAATGTCGCCACCAAAGTCAAAGTTGAACTACAAAAACTAGCAAATGTCGGTTTCATCTACCCTATAGCTTACATCGGTTGGGTTGCTAATATTGTTCCTGTAGCCAAGAAGGATGTCTCCATCCGTATCTGTGTTGACTATCGTGACCTCAACCGTGCCTGTTCTAAAGACAATTTTCCATTGCCCAACACAGATCTCTTAGTAGACAACACTGTCGGCGATGAGATGTATTTGTCCTTTATGGATGGCTTCTCTGGTTACAACCAAATCCCCCTCGCTGATGACGACAAGGACCATACTTCCTTTATCACTCCTTGGGGCACATACCGATATGAAGCCATGCCTTTTGTCCTAAAAAATGCTAACGCCACTTATCAACACACCATGACCACCATCTTTCATGATCTTATGCACGATATTCTAGAAGACTATGTAGACAACGTCGTAGCTAAATCTTGAACTAGAGATACTCATCTCATTGTCCTTCGACGTATCTTCAACTGCCTTCACTCTTACAAACTCTGACAAAAATGTGCCTTTGGAGTTACTTCTGGAGAAATCTTAGGCTTCATAGTTAGTCAAAGAGGTATCGAAGTTAATCCAGCAAAAATCAAAGCCATCCAAGGCATGCCTTCACTGTAATGACCTGAACCTTTGAAAGTATTTTATTTTCCCAATTATAATATATGAATGAATTATTGGGATTATCTGTGCGATTGTATGTGCATTATTTATGTTATGGGGGTATTTTTGTAACATAGTTTCTGAATTAGGGGTTAAACTGATATTATGAGAA
>JAUPMG010258074.1:0-18319 GCA_031762675.1 Pachysandra terminalis | reverse complement strand
GGATCACATAACACTCTTCTGGTCATTATTGCCTCTAGTTTAGAGAGTGAGCAAGAGAGTAAGCTCTTGGAAGTGCTAAGTAAGCATAAGAGTGCCATTGGTTGGATGGTGGCTGACCTTAAAGGAATTGACCCTTCCTTTTGCATGCATAGGACTCACTTAGAAGAGAATGCCAAGCCTAGTAGAGAGATGCAAAGGAGAATGAACCCAAACATGAAAGAGGTTGTGAAGAAGGAAGTGCTGAAGCTCTTAGATGTGGGTATCATATACCCCATCTCGAATTAGTGAGTGGGTGAGTCGCACCCAAGTGGTTCCTAAAAAGTCCGGGGTCACAATTGTTGAGAATAAGAGGGGAGGGTTGATGCCAAATTCGTGAGACCATGGGTTGTAGGGTGTGTATAGACTACGGGAAATGGAATTCAATGACAGGAAAAGACCATTTCCCTTTACCTTTTATTAACCAAATTCTTGAAAGACTACCGGGTCAAGAGTTTTATTGCTTTCTTGATGGGTACTCGGGTTACAACCAGGTACCCATTTTTCCCGAGGATCAAGAGAAGACCACGTTCACATGTCCCTTTGGCACATTTGCCTATCAAAGGATGCCATTTGGCTTGTGCAATGCACCTGTAAATTTTCAAAGGTGCATGATAGCTATCTTCTCAGATATGGTGGATAAGTTCTTAGAGGTCTTATGGATGATTTTTTGGTTTTCGGTCCATCTTTTGATGAATTTCTTGCCAATTTAGCTTTAGTGCTTCAAAGATGCCAAGAGACCAATTTAGTCTTGAGTTGGGAGAAAAGCCATTTTATGGTTCAAGAGGGGATATCCGAAAGAGGTGTACAAGTTGACAAAGCCAAGGTTGACCTTATTTCCAAGCTTCCACCGCCAAAAACGGTAAAACAAATTAGATCCTTCTTAGGTCATGCGGGTTTCTACCGCCGTTTCATCAAAGACTTTAGCAAAATCTCTTAGCCTTTGTGTCATTCTCTTTCTCATGATGTGCCCATTATTTTTAATAAAGCTTGTATGGGAGCTTTTGAGAAGCTTCGCACTCTCTTAACAATGGCCCCTATCATCCAACCACCCAACTATGCACTCCCTTTTGAAATCATGTGTGATGCCTTCGACTATGCGGTCGGAGCGATTTTAGGCCAAAGAGTGGAGAGAGTGCCCCATGTCATCTACTACGCAAGTAAGACTCTTTCTGATGCTCAATTGAATTACACCATAACTGAAAAAGAATTACTTGAGGTGGTGTTTGCTTTGGACAAGTTTCAACCTTACCTTTTAGGGTCTAAAATTGTCATTTTCACGGACCATGCCGTAGTGAGGCACTTGCTCTCCAAGAAGGAGACTAAGCCCTGGTTGATTAGGTCGATTCTTTTATTGCAAGAATTCAACTTTGAGATTAAAGACAAAAAGGGCTTAGAAAATATTGTAGCAGACCACCTCTCTAGGATTGTGCTAGCGGAGTTTAGTGACACTTTGCCCCTAAAAGACTAATTTTCGGATGAGCAACTTTTCCTAGTGTTGCATGTCGCAACATAATCTTCATTGGTTCGCCAATATTGTGTACTACCTTGCTATAGGTCGAACGCCCTCCAATTGGTCCAAGTTGAACAAGGACTAATTCTTTTCTCAAATCAAATTCTATTTTTGGGAGGACCCTTATCTTTTCAAATATTGTGCGGATCAAGTCATTGGAGGTGTGTCCCCGAGAATGAATTCCATCTCTTATGCTTATGGAGGGCACCTTGGTGGTAAAAAGACTGCATCTAAAGTCTTGCAATGTGGCTTCTATTGGCCATCTTTGTTTGTGGATGCGCATGCCTTTTGTAAATCTTGTGAATGATGCCAACACACGGGTGCATTGTCTTGTCGGGACACGATGCCCCTTAATCCCATCATTGTTTGTGAGATCTTTGATGTATGGGGGTAGACTTCATGCGACCTTTCCCATCCTCTTTTGGGAGGGAATATATTCTTGTGGGGGTTGATTATGTTTCCAAGTGGGTGGAAGCTATAGCAACCAAGACCAATGATCAAAAGAATGTCCTTAAGTTTTTGAAAGAAAAATATCTTTTGAAGGTTTGGAACACCTAGAGCCATCATTAGTGATGGGGGAAGCCATTTTTTGCAGTAGACCTTTCGAGTCCTTACTCCTTAAGTACTCGGTTACTCATAAGGTGGCTACCCCTTATCATCCTCAAACTAGTGGTCAAGTTGAGGTCTCCAATAGGGAAATCATGTGTATCCTTGAAAAAATGGTACGTCCAGAACGGAAGGATTGGTCCATTAGGTTGAATGATTCTCTTTGGGCTTACCGGACCGCCTACAAGATTCCCATTGGTATAACCCCATTTTGGTTAGTCTTTGGCAAGGCTTGTCTTTTACCGGTTGAGTTAGAGCACGGGGCTTATTGGGCTATTAAAGCCATCAACTTTGAATTGGATAAAGCCGGTGTAACTCGCAAGCTCCAACTCAATGAGTTGGAAGAGATGCACAATGATATTTATGAAAGCTCAAAAATTTACAAAGCAAAAACTAAAGCTTTCCATGATAGCTTGATTCGTCACAAGTCCTTTGAGCCTAATAAAAAGTGTGGCTTTTTAATTCAAAATTGCGTCTCTTTCCGGGTAAGTTGCGGAGTAGACGGGATGGTCCCTATATTGTCGTTAAAGTATCCCCCCATGGTGCCATTGAAATTCGTGACCCAAAAGATCGGAGGCAATTCATAGTGAACGGGCAAAGATTGAAGCCCGTTGTTGAGAATTTCATGGAGCCCAGAGTAATTGAGTCCATTGACTTGATTGACCCCATGTATGTTAACGTTTGAGTGCACTTACCACACGTCCGGCTGAAGACATTAAACTTAGCGCTAATTAGAGGCAACCCATGCATGGTTAGTTTTGTGTGATTTTTCTTTGATTTCCTTGCATTTTTGGTTTGCTTTAATCGTCTTGCAAAGAGGTTACAAGAAGAAAGTTTGCGAAGATTGCATTGAAGCATTGCTTTCCCTTTTGTGGAGTTCATTGCCGATGCCCGAGTACCGTCTAGCTTGCCATCCATCAGGTTGTATTGTTCCTTTCGTTCCTCTTTTCTCCATATGCATTTCATGTTTACATTGAGGGTAATGTAAGGTTTAGGTTAGGGGTGGGAAAGAGAGATGTCATTTTTGCATATACTTGTCATTATTAAGCAATTTCAAACTTTAGATGAGAATATCACATTAGGAAATGGTTTAGACTAAATAGATGTGCCTAAATCACAAGGAAGCAATTCTAAAGACACATATGCATCTTGGGTTAATTTTGGTCTTATCCTGTTAAGATGCATTACTCTTGCTATGCATGGTTATGGTTGCATATGAATGTAATTGTAAACAACTTAGTATGCCTTGATATTGTGATTTTGACTATATGGACCTCTCTTGCTCTTATTATAATATCGTGATTCTCTCCTAGATGTTCAAAAAAAAAGTAGTAATAATGTGATTAGTTTGGCTTGGTAGCCTAATTGACTTGAGTTATTAGATCCGAGGGGTGCTTCATCACCTAATTCCCTGGGCCAACTGGAATGGGATCATAGATCGAAAGCTCGCAAAGGTTTTCTAGGCAGCTGTATAAGAGCTGAACATTGCACATGTCACTAGTATGTATATATTTATAAATGCGTAGCTAGTCTGGTTTGGTAACCTAGATGATTTGAGCAATTAGATCCGAGGGGTGTTTCATCACCTAATGCCCTGGGCTAACTGGACCGGGATCATTGATCAAAATCTCGTTACATGGATCTACTAGGTGGTTGTATATGAACCGGGCATTACACCTACTACTTGTTATATTAGAATAAAAGGAGATGAGTGAATAAAGTAATAAGGGCATGAGTGGTTAGTTTTGAGAGCGTATAAAACCCTTGCATACTTTGTTCATTATGATTACTTAACACTGTTTCATGATTAATGCTATCTCAATATCACTTGTATGTTTAAATTGCTTGAGTTTTTGTATACGAGCCGGTTGAGATTGAATTGACCTAGGATGCGTCGTGGAATCAATGAGGATTGAATCTTTGTGATATGGGGTAGATTTATTTAGTCGATATTTTGTTTCCTACTTATTTGATGTGCTTGATTGATTTTGAAAGTTCAATAATGATGGCGAAAGTATGGATGGATGATTAGGAATGCATTAGTTTTATTTTTCTTTGCTCGAGGACTAGCAAAGTGTAGGTTTGGGAGTGTGATACGTGCGTAGCACTTGCACTTATAGCCTTGTTACTCATGATTATTAGTCCTTGAGTTGTGCTTAAATGAGTGGATTAATGCACTTTCATGACTATGCAGGTTCGGAAGTTGTTCGGGAGAATTCGGGCTAAGCACTAATTGAATCAAGCTTAAAATGATCAAAAGATGAATGGTGTCCCATGAGCTTAAAGGAAGTACTCCAATTGAGTGGTATGAGAATCCAAGGGCCAAGGTGAGTGGAGGCTTTAACCATGGATATAAATCAAAAGTCAAAGAAAAAGTCAAAATTCTGGAAAAACGAGTTATATTCAGTATTTTCACATTATCTCTCGTCTCATATGTCATATTGGCGTTCTCTATGGCTTGTTGAATAGAAGACACATAGCTCTACAACTTCATCTCTAATAGCCATATCTTAATTCGAACGTTTACGTGGTCACAATCGGATCACAAGGTAGCTGATTTTGGGCAATCCGAGAATACCCTTTTTCTTTGGTGGAAGTAAGTGTGGGCCACACTCACATGTGCGGAAATGACGCAACTACCCTTTGGCTGTATATAAAATACCCCCTTTCTTCCTCATTCAACAACGAATTTGGGGATTTTGGAGAAAATTACAGAAGAAGAGGAAAGATCCCTACGTTGGGAGGAGCGTTCTCGGTTGAAGAAGGAAAGTCGCGAAGCATGCGGATTGTGATCGTCTTTGGAATTTCATCTTCTTCAACCTCCATGGAATGCTAAAGCTTCATTCTAGGGTTTCAATGAAACCCTAACAAAGTAACTTTGGGGGGTTTTTGTCAATTGAACTTAGGGATTTGATTTGTTTTGTATGATTGTCTAATCTAGAGGATTGTTTTCATAGCAATTGATCTTATGGTTTAATTTGATTTCTTTAGGAATATATTGCTTTGCTTAGGGTATATTTCTCTTGAAATTGATATTTAAACATGTTCAATTGTTGTAGTCTTAAATGTGATGATTATGCAATGGCTTCTATTCGAATGTGAAGTTGGTAATTAGATAACCCATTCTTAGAGAAGACAAGTTGTTTTACAACCCTAGCTTAGTGTAATTTAGTGTATACAACTTGTGCTAATCGAAGACGGATTATGCTATGAATTGATTTCCATTATCATTCTTGAAATTGGTGAAACTTGTAGTCAAAATCCAATTGTGCATACAGACTTATCAAATCCCCTAGGTTGAATTGGTTTCCCCAAAGTTAGGAGGTTAGTGGTGAATTTGAAGCCCTAGACTATTTCTCTTGATACAACTTTCCATTTTTAATTAATAGCATTCGATTTTCTTATTTATTTAATTCCTAATTTTAAAGAATCAACAAATCCTTTTTGGAACTAATTAGAAGTCAAGTGGCTCAATTAAGTCAATTGTCTCAATCCTTTGGGTTCGATACCCTTGTATTACAGAGCTACAATAGAACTCGTGCACTTGCAAGGTGTTCTTCATTTGATACATCAATCACAAGTCATTTGGATTATTATAGGTTTGCCACTAAGAGACCGTGGCATGTCCTATAACTCCAAATACGGCCAAGTGTTGGCGAGCCTCACGACACCTCGATATGGGTGTGGGTGATCGGTAGATATTTGTGGTAATGAAAGCTATTTAGCCTTGGCATCGTTGAGACTATCTAGTCTTGACACCATCGAGGCTACTTGTCTTAATACTTTCGAAGTCCTTGAACCTTAGTACTTTCAAGACTGTATGACCTTCTACCTCGTCGAGCATCGCTCTAGATGGAGGATAGTATCTCCTACGACGTCATCGAGCATTGCTCTAGACGGAGGACAGTATCGCCTACGACGTCATCGAGCATCGCTCTAGACGGAGGATAGTATTGCCTACGACGTCATCGAGCATCGCTCTAGACAGAGGATAGTATTGCCTATGACATCATCGAGCATCGTTATAGACGGAGGAAGTATCGCCTACGATGTCATCGAGCATCGCTCTAGACGGAGGATAGTTTCGCCTACAATGTCAACGAGCATCGCTCTAAACGGAAGAAGTATAGCCTACGACGTCATCAAGTATCGCTCTAGACGGAAGATAGTATCGCCTACGACGTCATCAAGCATCGATCTAGACGAAGGAAGTATCGCCTACGACGTCATCGAGTGTCACTCTAGAAGAATGTATATATTGACGTCTTACAACTCTCAGGGAGATCTCTCCCCCTAGGTGTAAATCCATATCGATGTCGACGTCTTACAGTCTCCAGGGAGGTTGTTGCCCTTAGGTGTAAATTCATATTGACGTGGTCACCGAGATGCATCTCTTGGGTAAACGTGAGACGCACCTCTAAGGCTCTCAAGAACCCAATGGGTTGTCCCATCGCAGTTGGGCGTCCTCGAGTATGACTTGAGAGGATGTCCCATCACAAGTGAGACTCTCAAGAACTCGAGGGGCTGTCCCATCACAAGTGGGCGCCCTTGAGTCTGACTTGAGAAGTATTTCTACATTAGCATCCTGCTGTAAAGGAGTCTGGCATCCCGCTGTGGAGTACCTGTTGATATTAGCTTCATTTCATATTCATTGTAGTGTTGATCATCCTGTGATTTATGTAATAAAGGGTCATCATGGTAGCGCACTACCTTCTCCCTATATCTATATCTTGGTTGAATATTCCTTGAACCGATTCCTCGAACCGACCGAAATTCTTCCTTAGGAAGTTCCCAAGGGTTATACCCATGGATATCAGTGGAGAGCTTTCTATGTGTCGGTCATAGTCTTGACATGTGGCAGTCCATTATTGGACTATCTGCTCTTAACATTTTTCATATCTACAACCGGCCTTTCCGCTCCCATGTCATCCTCATGAGCAAGTAATCTGCCAACCGCGTGTTCCGATACCGCAAGGTATAACCTCATAGGTTTACCCTCTGTTGGTGTTGGAAGGAAGTGGTTATATTTTGCTTTAGTTTCTCGAAGGCCTCATCGCATTCCCGCGTCCATATAAATTTTGCTTTCTTCTTCAACGGTGGTGTCATTGGATGTATCTTGCTTGCCAGTCCTGGAATGAATCTTCTCAAGTAAGATACCTTTCCCAAGAAACTCTTCAGTTCTTCCTGGTTCTTTGGAGGAACCATTTGTTGTATTTCTTCTGCCTTTGGCGGGTCGATATCAATCCCACGAATATGGACTAGAAACTCGAGGAACTTTCCCGATGAGACACCAAAAGCACACTTCATCTGATTCATCTTCAGTTGGTAACGACAACATCTATCGAATACTCTCTGTAGGATGTCCATATGATGAGCTCTCTCTTTCAACTTTACTACCAAGTCATCCAAGTAATCTTCCACTTCTCTATGAATCATGTCATGAAATATAGCAGTCATTGCCCTCTAGTAAATAGCACCAGCGTTCTTAAGACCAAAGGGTATGACTGTGAAGTAGAAATTACCTATGGGCGTCAGGAACGTCGTCTTCTCCTCATCCTTAGCCGCCATCTTTATTTGGTTATTGCCGCTATCCCGATCCATAAATGAGAATATCTTGTTCCCCGCCGTCGAGTCGATTAGGACGTCCATATTTGGCAAAGGAAATTCATCCTTTGGACATGCTTTGTTCAGATCCCGAAAATCTACGCAACAGCGTATCTGACCATTCTTCTTTTTGACGGGCATGATGTTAGCTAACCACGTAGGATGTTGTATAGGCTTTATGAATCCTATCGCTAGCAATTTCAATACCTCTTCTTTAATCTTCAATTCAATGTTGGGTCTGAAAACCCTATGAGCTTGTTTGACTGACTTGGCATCGAGATCGACATTCATCTTATGCACTACCAAGTTAGGATCCATCCCTGGCATTTCTAAATATTCTAATGCGAAAACATCTTGATATTCACATAGGAGCGTCAACAAATCATTCCTTTCATCCGAGCTTAGCATCTTGCTAATGAGAATATGCTTGGTAGTTCCTCCCATATTGGTAAGGTCGACTTCTTCCATCTCTTCAACTACGGATTTGGATTCGTCTTGCAAGGCCTCGTGTGCTTCGTCGGGATTACTTTAGAGTTCATCCACAGACAAGCATGAGGAAACATCCGCCATAACAACGGGTTTTGGAGTCGTTGCGGGTTATTTTCCGCTCGACTCCCCGCACCTTCATAAGCGATAAAAGAAGCTCCCATCTTCCCACTGCACTCTTACGCACTTCATCTCTTGCTCTTCTTCACTTTCCTTGTTCCTCTTCTTGCGTGAGGACTCGCATCTTTCTCTTCCAACCACCAAATCTTCCCACTTGGGTAAATACTTTCCTTGAACAGAAGCTACACGGGTTTCGCCATCAGCCGTGAGTTCGTCGAAGAAAACAGCTTCTGCGTAATGGATCTCATTTTGGTCAAAAGGATCAACCATAGCGTTTACTTTGATTTTCTTACCACGCCATCTAGCCTTCAAGCATTGATGGTATATCAATGAAGCCACGGTCTTCCGAGCAATATGTGATAAGAGAAATCCGCGTCAACGACATGGAACTTAACCGGTGACCAAATAGCTCCTACAGCTAGGTCAATAGTAATGCGACCCATTGTTTTGCATGACTCGTTGTTAAAAGAGATCACCTCCATAGATTTTTTCACCATTCTCTTGGAAGGGATAGCTACCGCTTGAAAAGTTTTGTAGGGTAAAACATTGATTGAAGAGACGGGATCGATCAGAGCTCGTTTGATTTTCACATTCTTGATGGTAGCAGGTAGATACAAGGGTTTTTTGTGACCAGGACAGTCCCCTAGTATATCTTTATCAGAGAAAGTGATAGCCCCTGCTATCTCTTGACAGAATTTCTTAGGTCCGGTGCTCACGGAAAAGCACTGTTCACTAAGCTTAGCGGTAACGGAAACAAGAGCGTTCATCATCTCTCTTCGCCCTAAATGCTAAATCCCATGTCATTGTAGAACTTTTCAACCTTGGCATTGGTACCCCAGTGTTGATACATGCATCTCTTGTCTTCTTCATCCAGACTCATGACTTCCAGTTGTGAATTTTCATCGGACTCCATTTTGGCATCCATAGTGTCTTTATGGACAATGGCATTGCAACCGCCTTCTCATTGTTAGGCAACGGATTGTCGTGTACCGACTTTGAACTAGGCAGCTCTAGTTCCCCATTCTCGATCTTATTGTGAAACAACCTCCTCAAGGAGTAACAGTCCTCCGTCTTGTGGCCTATATAAGAATGATATTGGCAGAAATTATCCTTCTTCTTATCTCCTTCCAACGCCAGAAATTTTGGTGGTGGTAGATCCACTAGACCGTCCTTCACCCATTGTTTCAGAACTATCAAAGCTTCTTTGATAGTACAATGTGGAAGTGGAGGAGAAGTGAAAACCCTCTTCTGACTTCTAGTCTCACTAGCCTCTTCTTTGACAGGTCTCTTCTTTTCCACCATCATAGTTTGTGAGGTAGATTTCGGCTTGCTCTTCCAGGGGACATCACCCTTAAGATTCATAGTACGTCAGTACGCCTTGCTGACTCGTAAAGATGGGTAAATGTATCGATTCCTACGTTCTCCAGCACGAGACGGTAATCTTTCATCATGGCATTAATACACATCCGCACAAGCTTCTCTTTTGTAGTGGTCTCTTGGCAGTCCGTAGCAAGATCACGAAAACGCTTTACATACATCTCCAATTCTTCGCCAGAACTCTGCTTCTCCTTCTCCAAGTCCATGAGGACCATGCATTCTTCGACAATGAAAAATTTCCATAGGAACGCCACCTTCATCTCTTCCCAATTGAGGATGGATTCATAAGGAAGATTGTCATACCAAGTGTAAGCGCGATCTGTGGGAGATCGGGAGAACTCCCTCATCTTGAGTTCGTCATCGCCAGCGAAAGCTCCCATGGCACCGGTGAACTTGGTGACATGTTCCTTCGTGTTGCCAGTTCGCCCGTTGTACTACGAAAACTACGTATCCCACGGGATAGGGTTTCTTCATGATGGCCATGGGATATGGTGGCCTAGTATCAATATTAAATTCGATAGGATTCTTCTTCTGTTGTCGCAAGAGATTCACATCTTATCTCGAGTTATAAACCCGTTATTGTTTACAGACTCTGGTTCTGATGCACTCAAAGGAGTACCAATGGGTTTCACAATAGGCGCTGCATGTGCCCTTTCCACAGTTGGCTTTGTAGGTGGAACCGGGACATGACATTCCTGAGTGATCAAAGTCTGTAACAAATTCGTCATCTTCGCCTGCGCTTCCTCCATCTTGTTCATTTACATTCTCATCACCTCTATTTGATCATCACGATCATCAGGTTGCTCATCCATTTCCTCCTCACTTTCCAACTCGTGCAACTCATTAGGGGGATCTTCCTCGTGCTTTCCTTCAACCGCCTGGGGCGAGGACGCCCCAACTTGCCCTATGCTTTTACTCTACTCCTTTGTCTCGACATTCTTCTAGTATTGATCAGTACGTGGGAGACTTAGTCCCCAGTGGAGTCCCCAAAATGTAAACGGTGTTTTGTGAAAGAGTCACCAACGGTAGTATTTACTGATCGACGGAAGCCTAAATCAACGGATGACCTTACCCCATCTTTAGAAGAATTAAAAGAGTAAAATCAAATACCGTTGAGCACGGGTTGGGTTATGCTAAGGGGAATAGTAGTCAAGGTGTTAAAAATTTGTGAGCATTTAGGAGAAAGATAATGGCGGATAGTGATCCATTAAACCGTTTCTAGCGGTATTAAAACGCTGACCTAGGGTAACATGCATTAATTACCCCAGTTTCTTAAGTGGACTAATCCAAAGTCATGTTCATAAATTACCTGTTTTCCATTGAAAACCATGACACCACATGTAATCCATGACACGTCAAGGGGCCGGTGAACCTCACGCCCCTCCATTCCTTTCATATCTAATTCCCCCTTGTATTTCATACTCATGACGCCACAGTATGGGCGATGGCGATCTGTAGTATAAGTGTGGTAGGAGCCGCTTCAGTCTTGGTGCATATACGACTATTAACTTTAGCACCCTCGAGGTTTTTGAACCTTAGTACTCTTGAAGTCATGTAATCTTTGATGTCATCAGAACTCCTTGAGCGGAGCATCCTTCTTGCATTGTTGAGGTTTTCCTCAAAAGGATGTATATGTTCATCAAGACACAATTCTTTGGTGAATGTGAGGCATACCTCTATATCAACTACCGTCGAGGGGATCCGACGTCTGTCGTGGGATATTGACTGCCCGTTGAGGGGATCTGGCATCCGCCGTGAGATATCGACTGCCCGTCGAGGGGATCCGGCATCCGCTGTGGGATATTGACAGCCCGTCGAGGGGATCCGGCGTCCGTCGTGGGATATCGATACCAGTCAAGGGGATCCGGCGTCCGTTGTGGGATATCAACTTCCTGTCGAGGGGATCTGGCGTCCGCCGTGGGATATTGATTACCCGTCGAGGGGATCCGATGTCCGCTGTGGGATATTGACTATCCATCATGGAGATCCGACGTCCGCAGTGGGATATTGGATGACATCACTGTATTTCCAAGTAATGTCCCTGTAGCATCAACTTTGCGAGGTGATGTCACCCATAGCATCATTTTGGAAGAACATCACCTGTAGCATCAACTTTGTGAGGTAATGTCCCTGTAGCATTAACTTAGCAAAGTTATGTCCCCGTAGTATCACCTAGTAAGAATGACACCCGTAGTATCAACTTGGTGAAACGATGTCCCCATAGTATCACCTTGGGAGAACGTCACCCGTAGCATCAACTTGGCGCAGTGATGTCCCCGTAGTATCACCTTAGGAGAACTTCACCCGTTGCATCAACTTGGCGAAGTGATCTCCACGTAGTATTAACTTGTGAGAACGTCACCCATAGTATCAACTTTGCGAGGTAATGTCCATGTAGCATCAACTTGACAAAGTGATGTCCCCGTAGTATTTGCTTGTGACAACATCACCCGTAGTATCAACTTTGTGAGGTAATGTCCCCGTAGCATCAACTTGGCAAAGTCATGCCCCCGTAGCATCACCTTGGGAGATCGTCACCCGTAGCATCACCTTGAGAGAAAATCATCCGTAGTATCAACTTTGCGAGCTAACGTCCCCGTAGCATCAACTTGGCGAGGTGGTGTCCCTGTAGCATCATCTTGAGAGAACGTCGCCCATAGTATCAACTTTGCGAGGTAACGTCCCCATAGCATCATCTTGGGAGAACGTCACCCGTAGCGTTAACTTTGAAGGGAATATCACCCGTGGTATCAATTTGAATGGAAAATCATCTGTAGTATCGATCTAGTAGTGGTTTTGATAGTAGATATATTGACAGGTGTCAGTTCCTCATTGGGCTAATTGCCATTACCATTTTTCATATCTACAAAAACTAATTTTTTTTTATGTGAAGTCTTTGAAACTTGTTATTGCACGATTTCATCCAAAATTTTTGGATTTCAATTTGACCCTACATAAACAAATGGATATTTTGCAAAATTTAAAATTTTGATTCGTCCCTCCTATATGATTTTATTTATCTATCTTTTACCTTTCTATTTATTATATTCATTGCATCTATGGTTGGACTACCGAAGACATGAGGCAGCCTAGATTTAATTTGGGTGATTGTAGACAGATTGAACAAATCTGCTCATTTTCTACTTGTACGAATTTCAGCCACAGCGGATGAGATCGCAAGACTATACATGCGCGAGATTGTACTACTGCATGGAGTTCCTATTAGCATCGTCTCAGATTGTGGATCTTTGTTCACCTCTAGATTTTGGGAAGCATTACAGAAAGGTATGGGCATGAGGTTGGACTTCAGCACTGGATATCACCCACAGACCGGATGGTCAGACCGAGAGAGTCAACCAAGTCCTTGAGGACATGTTACGAGCATGCGTAATGGATTTTTGCAGTAATTGGGGAGAACACCTACCACTAGTGGAGTTTTCCTACAACAAAAGTTTTCATGCGAGCATAGGTATGGCACCTTTCGAGGCTTTGTATGGTTGACCTTGTCGTTCGCCAGTGTGTTGGGCTGAATTGGTTGCAGTTGGAGATCATGTGTTTCTTAAGGTTTCACCACTGAAAAGCGTTATGAGATTCAGCAAGAAAGGAAAGCTAGCTCCGCATTTTGTCGGACCTTTTGAAGTATTTGAGCAGATCAGACGAGTTGCATATCGGGTAACCTTTCCATCACAGTTGTCAGCCATTCACGACGTATTTCAAGTCTCTTCTATGAAAATATGAGCCAGACCCTTCTCACGTGATAGATTGGACGCAACTACAACTTCGAGAAGATGTGACCTATATCGAGCAGCCGATGCGGATCCTAGATCAGAAAGAGCAAGTGTTGCGGACCATGACGACATCATTAGTGAAGATCTAATGGGGACATCACGATGAGATTGAAGCATCTTGGGAGCTGGAGTCAGAGATTCGAGTGCACTATCGACATCTATTCACGGACTGGGGTACGTAATTTCGGGGACAAAATTATTTTAAGTGAGGTAGGTTGTAAGGACCTAAATCCACTAAGGGAATGCCCAAATTCGAGTGCACTATCCACATCTATTCATGGACTGAGTTACGCAATTTCGGGGACGAAATTCTTTTAAGTGAGGTAGGTTGTAAGGACCTAAATCCACTAAGAGAATGCCCAGATTTACTGATTTAGTGTGAATTAACGAATTGGGTTATAATGTTATAGGAACATAATACCTGGGGGTCGTAGTGATAGTAAGGGGACTTGTGAGCTGATTGAATAATTTTATTCAATCAATTGTGTTTGGCTTGCGATTAGCAAGCAAGTGTATTGAGCATGGTGATGGATTTGGTAAGAGGGTTGGGGAGAATGGTAAGGAGTATTAGGGTTTTGGGGATAATATTCTCACCTCATTCTCCCTACTGAACTAAATCTGAGATCTGAGAGAGAGGCTGAGAAGAGAGGAAAAGAGAGAGTTTGAACGCGATAAGAAGGATTCGTGTTCGTAGGCATCGACTATGAGAGAGGAAGAAGAGGAACGGCTGAAGACTAGCATAACTCGGCAAAAACGACCAGGAGGTAAGTTGCTTAGATGGTGTAATCTTCTTATCAATATTAAATCTATTTTATTGTGATTTGTTTTTGATGATTCTTATGATTTCTACGATGATAATGTTTAGATCGGTTTAAATATGAGTTGTTGGTGTTGATTTCAATGCTTAGAAGTGTTTAGAACGTTTGGTGCTTGTTATTACATGCCTTAAACTTGATTAGAACTCACAGACCAGAGATTATAAACTTAGAAAAATTCCCAGAAGAAACCCAAATACGGAGCAGTCGGCAGGCGTCCGAACATTGATGACCCGGCCGACAGAGAGTCTTTTATAGGGAAAAAGAGCTATTCAGCAGGCATCGGCACACCAACGACCTTGCCGAACAGCCCAAAAATCACAGAGGTTCGGTAGGGTAGTTCAGTACACCGACCCTACCGACAGAGGCTGTTTTCACGAGCAAATTGACTATTCGACAGGGTTCGGTACACTAACCACCCCGCCAACGAATTGAAGACTTGCACAGTGCTGGGATATTTTTTGGAATCCTCGGGTGGATGGTGAAGGGCTGCAGCCATGGTTCGATATTGTGTTCCAGAAGTTAGTTTTGACCTGAAGGCAACTAGCCTACCTGCGGGGAGTCAAACTAGACTTTCCGATGATTGCTGTGTGACCATCATCCCACCCTAAGATAGATATGAATGTGACTCGGAAATGGAATGGGCTATTGTTTGTAAGAATTCTTGTACAGTGATAACCATAGGATGCTTATGAGAGTGAGCAGTGATTATCCGCATGTATGGGCACGTGGATAATTTCCATTGGTTATCCTCATTTGAGATCCTAGTTAATGCATTATATTCTAGGCTGAGGTAGAATGATAAGTGAACCGGAGGGTGGAAATCTACGGAGAAATTTGGTGAAGCCTCCGGTGGGTTGACTAAATCCGTGGGGTGAAAAGGGCCCACTTAAATAAGGGTAGGATGCTTGCGAGATCCTATACAGGTTCACTAGCCCTTGAGTATGGTACACTCGGAAATTAGCCATATGGTGGACTTCATACCATGGGTTAGCGTCCGAAATGAAGATGGGGCTTCCGATAGTCCCTAGGATGTTGTTCTGAATTGATTTGGTTGAGAAGCTTCGGTTTGAGGTCCACTTATCAGGATACGTTAGCTTAGTCATTCACTTTGGATTTACATTTTGATTGATTGCCTTCAATGCATTGATATTACGATTGCTGCCTTTACTACATCATTTATAGACCATGTGACTATTCATTCATTCATTTCATTCCACATTAAGTCACTCATCTTGTATTATGATTTATCGTCGTACTAACCATTGATCTAATTTCTATAAGAGGACGGGTAACTGTCTCAAACTTACTGGGCATTCAATGTCTCAAACAACTTCTCATGTTGCAGGATAGATTTGACTGCTGTGTTGTTGCTACCTTGGACTATGTTGCTTTTGTTCAGTTTCTCATGTTGGTCGGTCAGCCAACAGGTCAACCGATCACTGAAATTGGTTTCTGGGTTTGTTTCTTGATCTCTTGCCGAGCAGCCGACTAGGGATCGGTATACCGATAGGTCAATCGAAAATTATGAAGGTGCTCCGATTGACTTGAAATTTTACATGCATACTATATTTGACCTAATTAAACCAATTATGAACACTACAAAATACACAATTTTTGCCCACGGTTCAAAACTGCTGGCAAAGATCTCAAGACTACAGACAAAGGTTTTGTCAGCGGTCAAGGAAACGCTCGAGAAATGTCTGGCCGGGAAAAGCATTGTCGGCGGTACTGACGGCGGTTTCAATAGACCGCCGACAACTAGAAGTAAATCTTCGGCAGGCAGAAACCGTTGTTAAAGAGGTAAACGACAACAATGTTTTTATCCTTTGTCGGCGTAGACTCATGGACGACGGTCAGACAGGACCGCCGTCAATGAGAAACCTATCTTCGGTGATCATAGACCGCTGTAAAATAAGGGATACAAAATTTTCATTGGTCCTTCTTCGATGGTCTTGACCGCCGAGGAATATTGGATTTAACGGCAATCTTAGAAGACCGCCGTTAAATGTCTGTGTGTGTGTGTGTGTGTGTTTTTTTTTTTTTAAATTTCCCTATTTTCACAAAATTATGAACCCGTAAATAAACACAATTCAATTCTATTAAGAACAAACACAATTCAAGTCTGTTAAACCTACAAGTGAACTTGGAAAAAAACAAAATTATATATATAATATTAATAGCAACCACACATGTTATGATCAAGAACATGTATAAGGTGATAACAAACACAATTCAAGTCTATTACATTAAATTATTATATAATATACAAATGTCCAAGGTAATATATACAAATGCCAATAGGGATGGTGAGTGGATAGCGAAAGTCTCTATAGATCCTAATCAACACCTCTAGGTCCCTGCTGATCTCCTCCATCCTACAATACAAATTATATAAACTAGTTTTAGTTATCATGGTTATATGAAAGTAAATATCAAATATAACTAAAGACTATAGATAAGTTGATATAGATTCTACCTGTTGATGAGTCAAGTTCAATACCAAGCGTTGTAATTTATCCACCTGAGCACTCGTCTCGGCCTTAACAACAGATAGCTGAGCAAACTCCTGATCCCTCTGAACTAGCCGAGCAGTTACCTCTTCTAGACCGGATCGCAAGGTAGCAACATTCGCCTCTCTAGTCATGCTCTGCTTGCTCCTGTAAGGCTGTGGCCACAAACTGGATGGGGTATGTCCCATCCCCATCCCGCGAACACGGCTGTGCCTTTCGGATCGAATGACCTGAGCATAGAATTCATCACGGCCAGTGTTGTCTTGTGAGCCCTCTAGCAGTGACGCCCTCACCTGGTCCATCTCCGCTTGCATGCATACAAAAAATATATGATTAGGAAAAAAATGTAAGAAAAACATATTTAATATAGATCCGGCCCATTTATGATCCAACCGGAACCGGACCCATTGCTAGCCAACACCTTAGACACAACAGTTTCACATTGGTCAATATCCAATACAAGATCGATGAATCCAATAAACTACCCGCATACATCCTTTTTTCTCATATCTCTGGTAAAAAACGTCTACAGAAAAAAAAAATTAAGAAAAAAGGATTAAAACTTTGTTGGACTATTGACTTCGACTTAGTTTTATACACCCAATGTCAAGCCTTGAGTTTCTCCTATTTTAATAGAACAAACACCATATATATATAATATTAATATATATATATATATATAAACAATGTATGAAACATTAAAAAAATGTTGGAGTTTTGGCATTTAGTTTTCCCTGTATAAAAAAGATAACCCACTTGAAGAAGAAAGATGAATCAAATTGAGATATTGTCAACAACCTCAAAGAATTGCTAGTTGTAAACACTGTATCAAACATTAATGAAATAAACTAGAAATATTAAAATCCTTTGCAGTTAATGCATCTGAGGCTTCTGTGCTATGGAAATAATTGAAGAAAAATCAGTGTATAAGTTCCTTGCATTTCACAGCAGGAGGATCTGCTTATCTTGCATTTGTATCCCATGCTGTATCATTGTATGATAAGAGTGAACAAGTTAGATTTTTTGTTATCTGCTATCTTGCATTTGTATCCACTGTTGCTACTGCTGCAAACAGCAGCAGCAGCCCACTCCACACCACCCCACTGCTGTTGCTGCAACAACAGCATCCCACCCCACACCACCCCACTGCTACTGTTGCTGCAAACACCACTAGCAGAAGCTGAACCAAACACACCCAAAACCCAGCACCCACCCCCAACAATCAGTTAAAACCAAACCATAACAAATGTATAAGTATTAAACCTCCATACAGGACATCATATACGACAGCCAAATCAAATGCAAACAAGCAGTAACAAACTCCTAACCATAACCCCAAACCCCCATCTAAAAGCGCAGACATAAAAGGCATCCACATGCAAATCAGCATTAATCCAGACCAAGCAGGCATCAGAACAGATTCAGCAGAGTAAAACAGCACCATAACATTTGGTAAAAACC
>JAUPMG010258057.1:5699-20935 GCA_031762675.1 Pachysandra terminalis | reverse complement strand
GTAAGATCACCACATGTGATTAAAAATAATCTAATATGCAATATGTTGTATAGCATTCATTTAATGTATGTTTCACACCCCGATCAAATCCCTGTCTAAAGAAGATGAATATCATCCTTCGAATACATGGCCAGAATAGAGGATTATTCCATGTGCGCATCATAGTTTCTAGGATTTGCGACCTACAGGTCCCAATTTCCTCACTTTATTTCTGATCATAGGAAAAAATCTCAGGGCTTCACCAATGTGAAATGTTCCTTGTGAGTCATATATAAACAGATCTACTAACAAAATTTCACTCGGTCATCCATCTAACAAGACGGGCATTCATCTCGCAAGACAAGAATCAGGATAGGTCTACTGGGATGATCAGTCCCTCAACTCCATAAATATAAATCTCATCACCTATTATAATTTCCAGATCATAATACTCTCATGAATTCCAAAAAGTATGGGTTCATGTCAAGGGTAAGGCATTCAGACCCAATCCAAGGTCATGAAGTCAAAAGGTCCAATGCTGTGCAAGTGGAGATGTGCGCATTAACTAAGCAAACAAATCATATGTACAATGTGTAATATGATTAACTAACATGCTAGGCAATGATTAAGCAAACAATATGAAGTATATCAAAATATCACATGTACATCAAACTTAGCCAATGGATCTATAAAGAAGCAAGTCTTAGAAATATGCGCATGTGAGCAAAAGTAACATCATAATTGGTCTAATGAGATCAAAATAGGTTAGTACATGAAATATCAAATCAAACGGACTAAATATGTGATTCTCGGCGAGCTGAGGGGTCGCCGAGTGGGTCTCGGCGTACCTTCGGCGGCCTTTTGACGTGCCGAGGAGGTCGCCGAATGGGGTTGCTAGGTTTCTGGGTTTTGGGGCATCTTGTCAGATTGTCAGGCTCGACGTGCTTTCGGTGCTCCGAGTGGGGTCTCAGTGAACAAACTAGGGGCTTCAAAATTCATAATGTGGGATCGGCGTACTTTCGGCGAGCTGAGAGATCGCCAAGGGGGTTTCTGGGCAGATCGGCGTACTGTCCGGCGTGCCGAAGAGGACGTCGAACATCGCGATCTGGTCTATTTTGTCTGTATTTGTCTCATTTTTAACTTTAAACCTAAAACCTCCTTAAGTAACCCCCCTTAACTTTGGATTCCGCAAAAAACCCAATAAACAACATCAACAAACAAGCTTTGATTAGTTCTTACCATATCATACCATTAAACCTTGAAAACTTATGAAAGCATATGAAAAATACTTCATACACAATGAAGTAACCTTGTACTCCTATTTAAATCAAAAATTGGGGTTAGATCTAAATACTTACCTTGATTTGAATGCTGGTGTAGAGAATTACACCTCTTGCTCTTTCTCTTCTTCTTCTTCTTCTTCTTCTTCTTCTTCTTCTTCAAGTGATGAATCAATCTCCTAAGGTCTTGTGTTTATATAGGAACTTAGGAGTTCTGAGATTAGAAACTATATGATCTCTAATCTCTACCCTTGGATTGATTACTTTTAATCTCAACCTTTAGATTAATTTCCTAGCCAATATAGGTTTCTTTCTAATATTGATTTCTTACTAATCTTGTTTAGGATCCTAATTTAGTTTGAATACTTACTATTTCTTAGTTTTAATCTCAGCCATCCATTGGAGATTGAAGGCTCCTACAAGATCCCAGCCATTAATTTATATTTTAGAATCCTAGTCTTTATTACTATTATAGTTTGTTACTTATTTTGACTTAGTCACCTATTCTTAGTCTTCTTTATTTGAATCCAGTCTAATTAGGGAGTGTTTCTAATTCTTTATATTAAATCTCAACCATTAATCTTATATTAAAAGTTACTGCAAGATCCTAGTCATTGATTTTATATTTAGAGAAACCTATAAGATCCTAGTCAAATGTCATAACTTTAGAAGTTATGATTGTGTGTGTTGTACCTAGTTTCCTATTTGTACAACCCACCAATCACAATTGGTCAAAAGTCAA
The DNA here is from genome assembly GCA_031762675.1 of Pachysandra terminalis. Lineage (NCBI taxonomy): Eukaryota > Viridiplantae > Streptophyta > Magnoliopsida > Buxales > Buxaceae > Pachysandra > Pachysandra terminalis. The sequence goes on along the minus strand of JAUPMG010258057.1, from coordinate 18,934 downwards.
ACATAGTAGCTGATAACTAAAATTTTAAATTAACCCCTAATCTTTTGTTATTTACACATTAACCCTATTATTTTTGTTTGGGTTATTACAATAAGAGTCTCTTCTTATCTATTAGTATCCTAAGATTCTTAAAATATTAATGATTTCTTATATACTTATCTATGTATCATATTAGGATAAGGGTCTCTTATCTACTTATCCAATAGTATCCTAAAATCCTTAGTAGAATGGTCTTTTAGTCACAAAATGGATCGAAAAATTCATTAATTATTTAACTAAAAATTAAAAAATAAAGGTATTGAAAGACCATAATTTAAATTAATATAAAAGATAATTACTTAAAGAGAACTAAAAGATTATTAACAAATTAACTATATTTTATAAGGTTAAAAAGGATAATTTAAATATTTATAATTTATAATTATAAAAATCTTAAAAATTACTTTTTTTTAATAGTAGTATCATTTGATATGATACATTATACAACATCTTACAAATCTTATAATATACGATATGATATATTTATATAACATCTTACAAATCTTATAAGAATTTATAAATTTAATTGATAGAATTTTTAATTCAAATTATTCTAATTTTTATAAAATTAATTATATTATTTTATCTTTCATTTTAAATTTATCTTTTATTTTTAATATGAAAAAGTATTAACCTAATTTTAGTTGATAGTATGATTTAAATATCTTAATATATAACAACTTAGTCGTGAACCTGTCCTCCCACCATTGGGATGTTGGTAGGACATCCCTCTAAAGAGGGCTGAGGGTGGTGAGGGTTGGGGGTTCGATTCTGTATCTTCCTTATGGGGGAGTGGTTGAGTGAGCACTAGCATGTTATGCTAGGAATCCAAGGTTCCACACGAGCTCCCATTTTGTGGGGTGGTGGCAGGACCACTAAGGAATTGGCTCCAGATGTAGATAGGGTATAAAAGTTTTAATTCAAATTATACTAAATTTTATAAAATCAATTACATTATTTTATCTTTGATTTTAAATTTATCTCTTTATCTTTCATTTTTAACATGAAAAATATTAACCTAATTTTATAGTATGTTTTAAATATCTTAATATATAACATACTCATGAATCAGTCCTCCCGTCCTTGGGATGTTGGTAGGACATCCCTTAAAAGAGGGATGGGGTGGAGGAGGGTCAGAGGTTTTGATTCCGTGCCTCCTCTATGGGGGAGTGGGTGAGTGACCACCAGCATTAAGATACCCAAAAAAAAAAAACTTAGTCGTGAGTTATAAGATTGGAATCCTATTAAGATAATATTAGATTTAAATTTATTTACTAAAGTTGAAAAAGTATCCTACAACTTATATATTAGTTAATGAGATTAGATATCTTAATATATAACAACTTATTCGTGAATCCTTACAAGAATTGAAATCCTATTTGGATAATGTTAATTTTATTTACTAAAAGTAGAAAGTATCCTAAAACTTATCTATTAATTAGTTATCTACGAATAAAGTAGGAAAATGTTGGGATAATATCCTCATCTTGTCTTGTAATATATATTTAATTATCATTTTGTATCCTATGATTGTTATGATAAGGGTGTTTTAGTCATAAGATCGAAAAAATCAATCATTTCTCACCTACAAAAGCTTAAAAAATATATATTTATGAATATAAAAACCTTAAAAATAACTTTTTCTTTTAATATTAGTATAGAATAATAAAAATAATTCTAATTCTAGTACCTATTTTAATGTGTATCAACATCTTTAAATGAAAGTTTTCATACTTTTAAGAAACTAAAATAATTATTATATTTAATACAGATGCTATTTCTAAGATTGATTTTTTAAATATTAAATTATTGAGAGTTATAAATTTGTTATTTAGGTAATTTTGATAAGAATGGATATCTATTGGTGTTATAAAGGGTATTTTGGGTGTTTTATATTGTTTTTATGTTTCGATATTGGGTCAGTACTCTTTTGGTGTGCTTATATTTTACAAATAAACTTATATAATAATTTTATTATAAGTGTAAATAACAGTGACGAATTTTAAAGATCATCCTTTTATTTTCTTATTAAATTATATAAAAATAGTTATTTATTAAAATATAAATCTTTTTGTTTGAGTTTAAGTGTATTTCAAATATGTTTAACACATATAAACAAGAAAGAGTTATAACAAAATTCTGAAAGGTAATTTAGTTATGAAAATGGACAAAAACATTAACAATTTTTATAAATAATTATTTATAATATAAAGATATTCATACTTGCTACTAAAAACAAGAAAGGATTTTTTAAGGTTTTCTTAATTATAAATATTTCGTAATAATGTTTTGGGCTTTTCGCAAAAAAATTATAAACTTTTTCCCATTTAACAAAAACATAAGAGTTTTAAACTTAATGTCAAAAATATTATTAAAATAAAATTTGTGTACAACCCAACTTTCCTCTTTCTGTTCTAAAAAAACCTTAGCTTGTTTTTTTCCTCATTTTCTTCGCTTCTTCCTCTTCATAAATTTAAAAAAAAAAAAATTCTTCACAAATTAAAATAGGAAAAATAAAGACAAAATACATATTTGAATAAAGTAGCATCACATTTTCTTCAAAACCAGATTTTAGGAGGGGTCATCAATTTTTCTTCTTTTGGAGATTCAACGACAATGATGGTAGAAAGAGGGGGAGAGAACTATAACTGGAGAGTGAAGAGTGGGGGAGAGGGAACAAACGGTGATGGTAGAAAGAGGGGGAGTGAGAAAGAGAGAACAGTGATTGGAGAGTGCGAGTGCTATCATGGGAGGGAGAGAGAACAGTGATCAATGTTATTACGAAAGAGGAAGAGGAAGAGAGAGAGAGAGAGAGAAAGAGAGAGATGTGAATACAAAGAGTTTGACGGAGTGAGAACTGTACTTGCATAATGAGAGAAAAAAGATGGTGATTGTAGATAAAGGGAGATCATTGTTGTTCGTGAGAATGAAAAGTGTTGAAAATAACATCACGCAAAAAGTTTGGGATGTTATTTTCCGAAAAATTGTAGGCTTTAGTAAAATATTTTCCTGAACTTGCAAACTTTCTGTCCAAACAAACACCGAAAATTGTAAAATTCTGATTTTTTGTTTCTTTTCCACTATTTTCCTATGAAACAAACAGAGCCTAAGATCTGTTTTAAAAAATGTTGTGAACAGAAGAAATTGCCCAACCATTGCCCTTCTCATATAAGACCCAAGTCCTATTAAACAAGTTCACTTGTAATATAAAGACAAATTAAATTAAATAAATGAAAAACTGCCACTACTCACAACTTGCCCAACTCTGCATGGCCGAAAACAATAACAGAATACCAAACTTCAGGGCTCCACCATCAGCGGGAAAACCATAAATTTTCTTCTATATTCTTAACCAACTCGATTGCTGATAGTTTGGTAAAGGGACCTAAGCTGTGTGTTCCACTTCTCTATGGCTGTATACTTCTTCATGCCCTTTGAACTGGATGAAAAATTATTAAAGGAAATAAAATGAATAGGTTATATACGAGGATTTTTCATTATTGAAAACACCAACTAGACAGAAAAATTTTAAAAAAATAAAAAAAGGGTGGTCAGATAAATGACCTGTCACCACGCTCTAAAAGCCGGTTCACTTGATCAATATGCCCATGGATACGGTTATCAAGAATGAGAGAGACCAACAGCTGCTCGACATCTTTCTCTGGCACATTAAGCTCCTGGATCTCAAATGAAGTTAGTAACTGGGAAGATTTAATGAAGCTCATAATCATTTGACAGACTGGGAAACCAAAAAAAAGGAACTGCGCTTTCACAAGCAGGTTGACCACATTGTTTTAAAAGTATCAAGCAAACATGAAATAGCAACTTTCACCGAGGCGCTGTTTGAATCGCCGGAAATTTGGGGAAAAAGGATATTTTTTGGGATTTTAAAATTGTCGACATGCTTGTTTCAACGGAAAATAAAAACTCCGAAAAATATTTTTCTAATAGCTGGATAATTGGAGGAAAACAACTTCCGCTCCTTTTTGGCGGAAATTGTTTTCCGGGAAAAGAAAATAGAAGGGTTTCGTTCAACCCTATCTCAAACTCGAAGACTATTTTTAAGCTGAAGTTATTTTACTTCGGGCACCTCTCTCTCTCTCGCTCTCTCTCTCCAATGGTGATAGTTCTGATGATTCCTCTCTGTTCTCACTGTGGTAGCTACTATTCTCTTTCTACAATTCAACTTGCGTGGTTGTGTTTTAGAAACCATGGCCTGTTAATCAATGTGTTTTAGAAACCATAACCTGTAAATCAATCATCAGGATTCCATTTTCCTTTGTTGATCCAAACAACGAGAAAACTTAAGAAAGGAAAATCTTTCACTTTAAATTTGTTTCCCTGAATTTTTTTTTTTTTTTTTTATTTTTCCGGATCTTCCGGTGAAACAAACAGAGCCTGAGAGAAGCAACAGGGGGAAAATGGCATCTTACATTTCACCATAAATCCATCTTGGGTAACAACAAAACAAGACGGAAAAAAATCACTTCAAAGAAATTAAAAAAGAGGGAGTAGGAAGGACTTAGAAAAGAAGCTGCACCAATAAATGAACCAGTAACTGAAGATAAAAGATCTGACAACCTAATAATCAATTGACCAAGCTAACTTAAGCAATTCCAGGACGAGATTAAGAAAGCCAAATTACACAAGAACAAAAGATATGGATTTTATTAATCAGAAAAGATATAATAAGACCAACAAACATAAATAGGTTAACTAACAACAGAAATGGAACTAAATAAAAAACTGCTGGAGATTACCTTTGATATAAAGGGAATACGGATTCTCGTGTAAGGTTTGATGAGCTTAAGCAACACCTGGGTTCTGATATTCTTCAAAAGATCCTCGATATAGTTTCTAATGAATGGATCATCCATAATCGTCCTTCTATTACTCTGAAATTTAAGTTTCCCAACAGCAGCTTTTACTTAAGAAAGAAGGGATAGCTAAACCAGAAACAAAAATAACACTCCAGAATATGGAACTAGTTTGTACAAAACCGCTTACCTTGAGGATCTTCTCAAATTCTAATATCTCATTCCGTTGATATGCTGCTATCAGATTTGTCATGGCCAAAATTTCAGGGTCATTTTTGTATCTGCAAATTAGAAAAAATGCCAAGCAAAAATCAACAAAACCAACTCAAAAAAAATGGAAAAGAAGAATAAAGAAAAGGTCCAAAGTTCCAAACAGGTACATATTCAGACTGAACAACTAATTCCTATTTAATATGATGGCAAAATCTAGGGTCTGGTGTTTAAGAACCCACTCAAGGTCCTGGGAACCGGATTTGGGCGTTTTTTCTTTTGACGAAGAATTAGCAGGGCACCATATGATGGGTCCTATTGAAGAGATCAAATATGTCAAAATATCAGTTTGATCAAATGGTATTAAGTATTAGATTTTACTATTCTTTTAATCAGTGGAGAACAATTTAAAGTTAAGGTGAAAGACCTGAAGTAAAATATGCCAATCAGATAATTAAAAAGTGTCATCTGATGACACTGATTGTTGCACGGGGATTCTCACAAGTGAGGTTCATTCAGTGGTGGCCCCTAATCTTTCATACACTAGACGTATCATATGATGGTGCTTAGGGACCCTTATTTGGGTACTTTAGCCCCAGACCCCAGAGTTTCCACCACAATGAGAAGAAACTTACGGTTTTGCCTCCTGCCCGTCAAATGGGTTAACTTCAGATTCCATCAGCATGTTGGCCAGAACCAAATATCTGCCAAGTGAGGCAGCAATTAAAATGGAGAATAACACTAAAGAAATAGGGATCATGGATTTTTGATAATTTTTATGAGGAAAACATAAAGAAAATTAAGTCATGAAATAAGACCTGTATGTACAAGGGCTATCTTTTACATGCTACTGGGATTACCTCACCTAAAAGGACATCAATATACATGCATGCATACATACCTATATGCACTCAAGTGTGCGTGTGTGTGTGTGCATGTGTTTGTTTGTCCTGCATGTGCTTGCGCTGCATGTGTTTGTGTGAGAACAAACAAGCATGAGTAGCAATATAGCTCCTGATAGACTCAAAAGGCAGAATAGCATACGTGCTGCTTGCACCAACTAGTTAAAGGCATAAAGATGATACCCGTGATGATGATGATGATTATGAAGTCTGTAAGTGCAACTAAACAGAATAGGGGATGAAGTTGGAAATAAATTAAAGAACCATACTTGAGGCATTGGATGCGACGCTGATTGCCAGCTTCATCATAATTCTTAAAAGCTTCAAAAAAATCAGTTGCTGCCTCTGCCCACTGGCGCTCTGCCATATGCATTTTCCCACCACATTCGTGAATTATTCCCATGATCCTTGGATGGGGTATTGCTGACTTTATCGAAAGTGCTTTCTGGTATAGTTGCTATATTTAATCCATAACATCAGATATAGTTCAACCAATATAGCATACATAAGCAAACTAGGGTATAAAGAAAAGAGTGAAAGAGACAAAATTTCTTAAAGAAAGGAATTTCACTCCAAGGCAAAAGAGTAGCTGAAGTGCTCTGGGAAGAGTGCCATCAAATTACACAGAAACGAAAGACTCATGCTCAACAACAGCATGGAGGACTGATAACTTATCATCTGAGTAATCTGTCATCGATAAGATGAAGGATACTAAAATTTTATGCTCCACCAGTCATTCCATTCAACATGATAAAATCATTTAAAAATGCTAAAGCATAATGATTTTAATTTCATGTTCATGGGAATAACTAAATTATACAACCTAGATACATAGGCAAACAACAGATTGGCACATACAAAACAGGAAAGTAACCTGCCACGAGTGCCCTGCTTTCAAGTTTTCTGTGTCATCTTTGAAATATAGGCACCACTCATCCAAAAAGATGAATCAATAGGGCTCTGTTTATTTGCACCAATATTTTAATCAAGATCCCACAAAATGAATCAAGGATACAAGTTAAACAAAGAGGCCCAAAATCAGATGATCATCATTGTCACGTGTTGAATCAATTTAAAGGAAATAAATAGCAGCATATTTGATGGGGACATCACTGCTTCAGCTGATTTTAGAGTATACCAAAGGTGTAGTAGGAGAGATGCTCAGCCTTCTTTGTGGCTGAACTAGGTGGCACATCAAGGTGAAGAACCCATGAGCACACGCATCTAAAAGACTTCACATTGGAGAGGTGCTATGCGCTGCTTTGGAATATTAAGACTTTTGTTTATTTTAGTCATTATGTAATTTATTTAGTCATTGCTTAGTCCTTTTGAACTGTTTTAAAGGCACTTTAGTTAATTTCTAATGTTAGTAGAGGTTAGAATGGGAAGTTATAAAGAGTCACTCAAGTGGGGGTATTTTTGTAGCTTTGCTTTATGTTAACCACTAGGGTTATTCGTCACTTTCATTATAGGGATTCTGTTGCTGTGTTTTCAGAGAAAAACAGACAAGTGAATGAAAAACTGATTTTCTGGTTTTCTCTTAAGCTTGGAAACCCTAGCCTCTTGTGATTGGAGAGTGTTAAGCCCCTAGGAGTGATTCCTAGGCCATTTTCATAGTAATCTTCTCTTTGTTAAGTTTATTTTGGTTGGTTTTCTGTTCTAACAGCCATTTCGTTTTGAAGAAAAGTCAGAAGTAATGTTAGTTACCGTTATTTTCTTTAATCCTATCCATCTCTCTTCTTATTTCTAGTGTTTTCCCATCTGTTCTAATCTTCTATTACAGTAGCCGTTTAGATCTAGGGTTCTATTCTCTTTCTAAGCAGTTCTTGTTACTGCCGAAATTTTCCACAACCATTAAAACCCTAGTAAACTCAATTAAATACTGATCTGATAGTGTTTTGGAACCCCTACAATTTATCTGCAGGTTTAGGGCAAGGTATTTGACCTTCTAATTAATTTTGAATGAACCCTATAATAGTTGGGAAATTCTTACTTCCTTTATATCCACTGCTCTAGAAGTTGAATGACCTTTTTGCACTTCATGATTGTGCTTTATCTTAGGAATCAACTTTTAATGCTTGATTAGAAGATTTTAGACGATTTATTGTGTGAACAGCTTGTTGGATTTATTTGAATTATTTGTTTATACTCTGAAATCAGGTCTCTAAGTACACCATATTACACTGTTTTCAGGCTTGCTGCATCAAATTTGGTATCAGAGCATGGTCCTAGTTTAGGGTTCTATTCTTAGTTTTCGCTTCCTAGGGTTCTTCTATTCGAGTCCTCGACTACTATAGGTATAGGTATCATATAGTTGCCCTTAGTGCATCATATTTAGTTAGAGAGTCTAGAGGTCTGTTTGTCCCCCTTGGTTGTGCATGCCCACGTGTAGTAGTACTTCCTATCAGCCCAATCATTTATTACCCCCATTGGAGATAGAACTTAATAACAATCAGCTCCTGCAGTACATTTCTGCTCAACTAGCCGCCTTGTCCACCAACATGAATTCTTTGAATCAAAGAGTGGCTACGTTGGAAGCAAACTGGAATGTGCGGGATAACCCAATCAATGCCCACGTTGATCAACTAGTGAAGTACGAACACTTTGACATAAGAGTCTGTTGATGAGGATGACTTTCATATCCATGGTTGAGAGAGAGGTCGAGGTTTTAGAGGAAAGGGTGTAGGCAGACCAGCACCACACTTTCCACATGAAAATTACCAAAATCATTATGATCCAGGTGATCGGGTGCTTAGATATGTTAAAGTTGAAGCATCTAGCTTTGATGGTCGACTTGAACACACTATCTTCCTTGACTGGCTTTCAGACATGGACCACTACTTCAATTGGTATGAAATGTCTAAAGATCGAAAGGCCCGATTTGCCAAAATGAAGTTGATCGGGAAGCCAAACTCTACTGGAACAACATAGAGAGAAGGCTAGAAAGGGCGAATCAAGCACCAATTATTACTTGGGAAGAGATGAAGGAGAAGCTTAAGGAGAAATATCTTCCTCTGACCTATCGTGAGAGTCTCTTATGACAATAGCAAACCTTACGCCAAGGATCAATGACTGTTCAGGATTATATTGCTAAATTTGATGAGTTCATGCTAAGGTGCAATTAGGCCTGTCAACGGACCGGATCATGATCCGGATCCGATCCGATAAAGCCGGATTCGGTAGAGGATTTTAGAGGAAGTAGAGGAAGATAGCGATCAATTAGCTTGTGTTAGACCATACCCCTGTGTTAGTGAAGCAGAGCCCCGTTGAGACCCATTGTACAACAGTTGTGAGATGTGCTCTTGCTCAGATGAAGGAAAATGATGATTGGCGTAGGAATTCTATATTCTACACTTATACAATGTGCGGAGATAAAAGTTGTAAGGTCATCATAGACGGTGGGAGTTGCACCAATGTTGTCTCCTCTAGTACAATCTCTCATCTAGGCCTGATGTAAGTAGCCCACCCTCAGCCTTACCGGGTTGCGAGGGTTGATACATCATCAATTCATGTGTCACAAAGATGTCTTGTACCAATCCAATTCTCCTCTTATAAAGACTTTGTGGTGTGATGTGGTACCGATGGATGTCAGCCACATTATTTTGGATAGACCATGGTCGTACGATCACGATGTCATCATTTATGGTCGATCGAACACCTATGCTTTCAATCGTGAGGATAAAAGAATCAAGCTGAATCCTCTTCCCCCCACCCCCCCTCCCAAGTCTACCACCCCTGCATGTAACAAACTGAAAATTTCAATAAGTAACCTTGGGCCTTTGTGTAAATACCAGAAATGTTAGGATTATAATACTTAAGACTTAGTAAAATATTTAGAAGGAACACTTGCTATTGAATCACAAACATGTAATATTATACATGACCACACATGGTATCACTTTCACTTAAAAACTGAATTAATGGTATAAGAGCTTTCTCACTAAATATCTAACTTAATCCAATGGTTGAGATTAGAAGGGTATGTTTAAAGAAAATAACCTAACCCTAATTCACTTGTTGTACTAAGAAGAGGAGAGAAGAAGAAGAAAAGAGAAGAGGAAGAAAATGCTAAAGAAGAAGAAGAAGCTCTTGAAGAATTGAAGATCCAGAACAAGAATCGATCATCTCGCGAAGGTGAATACACTATGTGCACTCGTTGTATTTGATTGAGATCTTTCTATGTAGAAACCTTTGATTTGAAGTTCTTGAGTTGAGTTATGGAATTCATGGATTGAGATAGAGCTTATTCATGTTACTCTTGTTTAAATGTGCTTATCATTCTATAAATTAGGTTTAATGGAGTTTTGAGTTCAATTACATATTTGATTGTGATTTGATGTGCTTTAAATAGATTAGAATGCTTACAATATGATTTTATAACACGTTTGTGCTCGGTTGTTGAAATGGAGTTGAATGGAACAAGTTAGAAAACCCAAAAATCACGGAATCACCGCCCGTCGGCATGCCGACGAGGTTTTGTGGAGTCTCTGTCGGTGTACCGACGAATCTGGCAACGATCGTATCTGTGTTTTGTGAGTCCCTGTCGGTGGACCGACGAGTCTGCCGACAAATAGAATTGTACCCTGTCAGTAGACCCATCAGTATACCGATGAAACCACCGACCAATACCTGTGGAACCTTAGGTGGACCGTCGGTATGTCGACCAATCCACCGACCAGACATGATTGAAGTGTGATGTGTATGAACCTGGTGTGTAGTGTTATTGGATTAATAAGTTCATGGATTAATGCTAGGATATACTTGCATCTAGAAACTCTTTGATATGAGATTTATGTCATCATTCCTACTTGGTTGAGATTAACTGTGCTAGAATGCTACCTTATACTGTTATGACAGTCATACATGTTATTCAATGAATGATCATGATGTTGTTTACGAGATTATGAAGAACTACATGTTGTTATGCATTACATATAGATGAATGCTAATGGCATGCATTAAAGAGGACATACATGCATTGAAGGTCCATATGTGAGACATGTTTACCAGACCAACCTTGAATCCTTGAAAGGACTAAAGGAGAATGTGAGAAGATTGGACTCAGAGAGGAGTACCAATGAGAAAAACATATGTGGAGTCCAAAATGGACATTGTTAATCTGAAATGATTGTAGGTGAGGGATTAGCTACCTCTATAACCCGGTTACTATTTTGTTATTATGTTGTGAGTAATCCGATTGATTGATGTGAGCTAGGATGTGGCACGGGGAAAAGTCCTGTGCTAACGCCGAGGAGTTCCTGATTCAGTTCCGTGATCAAAAATAGAGGTGGGACAGGACTTCCCATGGGTTGAGAATCCCTAAAACTACAGTGTACATGTAGAATCTACCGAGAGTCCTGTAGCCAGAGATGGCCTATGTTATCCTAAGGGATACATAGTTGAATAGGTGACGATCAGCGTGAACATCCAGCGGTCATGTAATCAATGGCATGCATTGCATTCATGTGATTGTAATAGCCATCCTTGAGTGATGGGTGGATTAGATATTCATGTCATTGCATACAAAAGATAAACCCTTGCATTGAACCATGACACGGCATGCATTCTCATAGTGGAACTCATCGATTACACGTGCTTGCACATTGTATTTGCTGAGCGTCAAGCTCAAGCCTTTTGGCTCATAACATTTCAGGTGAACCAAGTGTGAGATGATGCACCGGAGGGTCACGTGGAGACCATTTGAGAAATACTAGAAGACTTGTTCGAAGTCCAGTTGGACCTCTTTATAGTAATTTATGAGATTAGAGAACTCTTATAACTTGTGATGAGATGTAATAACTTTCCTTTACTTTACCTTAGTTTATGGTTGTGTTGTTTGAGGTGGCGCTAGACCTCATCATGATTTGATATAGATATTACTTCTGCTGCTATTTGTGTCATGATTGATGCGTAGATTATAGTTTTGGGTTGTGCCATCCCTTAGTAATGAGGAGAGGAGGGGTGAGAGTCACACCTTAGTTCTAAGGTGGTGCTCCTTGCAATCAAGGAGTATACCCTAGGATTTGGGACGTGTCACTGCAAGTACAGATGTTAAGAAGAGTGAGAGCAAGAAAGAAAATAAAGAAAATCAAACAAAAGATCTTCATATTATCAACGCTAAAGAATTCAAAAGGGAAGCAAAAGAGGTGGTTGTTGTCTACGTTCTTGTTGCGAGAGTCCTGTCCTAAACCTGAAATGGAGCTGCCAGAAGAAGTAATTCCAATAATGCAAGAGTTTTAGGATGTCTTCCCTGAAGATTTGCCTGATGAACTCCCTACACTATGTGATATCCAACACGCAATTGATCTTGTCCCAGGAGCGACTCTGCCAAATCTCCCGCATTACAGAATGAACCCCACAAAACATGCAGAGTTAAAGAGGCAAGTGGGTGACCTCCTAAAAAAGGGGTTCATCAGAAAGAGCCTCGGTCTTTGTGTCGTGCCTGCGCTCCTCACACCAAAGAAGGATGGGTCATGGAGAATGTGTGTGGACAGCAAGGCAATAAATAAGATCATGGTGAAGTATCGGTTTCCCATACCAAGACTTGATGATATGCTGGACATTATGTTTGGAGCCGCCATATTTTCTAAGATTGATTTGAAAAGCGGCTACCATCAAATCCGCATTTGTCCAGCTGATGAGCGGAAGACTGCCTTTAAAACCGAGGATGGTCTATATGAGTGATTGGTAATGCCTTTTGGGTTAACAAATGCACCTAGTACGTTTATGTGAATAATGACCCCCAAGTGTTGAGACCTTTTATGGGAAAATTACTAACTGCCTGGTAGTATATTTCGATGACATTCTGATTTACAGCAAAACCAGATAACAACATCTCACTCATCTAAGGCAAGTCTGTGGAATCCTAAGACAAGAGAACCTCTATGCAAACCTGAAGAAGTGTTCCTTTATGACAAAACAAGTTATCTTCTTATGGTTTGTTGTCTTCAGAGGGTATGCGGACCCCAAAAAGGTCAAAGCTATTGTGCAATGGCCTGAACCGAAGAACAAACACAATGTTCGTAGCTTTCATGGTCTGGCTACATTTTATCGACGCTTCATTAGGGGATTTAGTTCCATTATGGCCCCAGTTACAGATTGCATAAAAAAGGGGGAATTTAATTGGACTAAAGTCATAGCAAAGGCTTTTCAAGAGATTAAATGGGTTTGTATTACAATTCCTTAACACTATGATGCAAGGAATTGTAATACAAACCCATTACATATTTCAGTGAGAAATTGAATGATGCAAGGAAAAAGTACTCTA
>JAUPMG010258032.1:0-20936 GCA_031762675.1 Pachysandra terminalis | reverse complement strand
ACCATCCATCTCCACCCTTCATCTATCTTGCCTTAATCCCAACCCTTCACCCTATTTTCTAAACTAATACCCTTACTCCTACAGCTACTTATATTTACAACCCTGCCATCCCTTATTTACTACAGTGCCACTAGTCTATTTACCATCCTGCCATGTATTCACTTAATCTACTAACCTTATATGTTTTAACCCTAAGTATACATATATAGCATATAATACTTTATGACACATCTCACCTCATGTGTATATGATAATTTTAACATTAAATAAATACCAGTGTAAAATGACACAACTATAATAATTAAATAATAACGAAAAAATAATTTTCGGGTTTTGTCGTCGTCCTTCTCCAACGGTTCGGGTCATTACATTAGATCCATGGGATCCACAACCCGGTCGGATTGCGACTCTCACCCCATATTCTTATGGGAGTGGCAAGTAATATAGAACATAAGAGGAAGTATAATACAAAGTCCTAATAAAATATAAGTGTATAATTACAATGTTCTTTAAACATTACAAAATTTGGAAATTAATCTAACTAATTTATTACATCAATTTATCTTCTAAATTTCTATCTTTGGACCCCTTTCCCATAGCTCTCATTTGTGATCTATCTTCCTTATGATTACCTGAAAAACACAACGTAACATCCGTAAGCCAAAGCTCGTGTGAGTAGTCCTTTAGATCAAGATATTTACTCAACACCTAATGCTACTACAAAATATATAATTTAATAAGATAATCTAAAAATATATATATGATATGAGATGATAATGAAATCTGAAAAATGTATGATGATGATGATAATAAAAACAGCCTAATGTTGATAAGGATATCATAGGGTCATTTTATCAAGCGATATGCCTAAATCTACATGAGAATCATATCAAGTGCGTCATACACAAGATAACTTAAAAATGTCAACAAACACATGATAATGCAATATGCATGAGGCTCGGTATTCAAACAGTTCAGTCCCACACATGACCAATCAATTACATTGAGCAAGATGTCTTAGCGAACCATCCCCCGCATACACGACCACTCTCAATGCAAGATATTCTATGTGCACATTCTAGTTCTAAGGGGCTTCGACCTAGAGGGCACAATTCTCCCACTTATTTTTGGTCAAGGGCAGTACAAAAATCCAAGGCGTCAAAAATGTGAACTAACCTAAGTTAGATGTGAACTAACCGAATACAAAAGGGTTGACTCTTATGATTCAGATGGGGACCACCATCCACCACATGTATTTTGAGTCCCATACCTCTCACCTTGGGCGAAAACAAATAATAATGATAAGTCTCTAAATGGACTGAATAATGGTATAACATGCCTTGAGTCTAGGCAGTATACTTAATAATTGGTTAATGGTCAAAGAAGCCTTCTCGGCCGGGATTTCATATGCAACTCATTGATTCAGGTCAATTTATTAATGCAGTTCACATATAATGATTGTACAACATAGCATGGACATGAGCACAGTCTCATGATACTAATCTGCTACATAATCACATAATATATACTTTTATATATGGTTCGAAGCACAATTGATAAAATGATGGTATTACCCATAATATAGTTAAATATAGTAAGTCTTATGGAATTAAGATGCTCACACAAACAAGGATCTCAATACAATTCAATGGTATTAATCAATAATAAACATGGGTCTCACAACAGTTCAATAAATTCAATTAATCATGACGACATATATAATTCAATTTATTAGGTTTATAGGGATTTCAAGTCATTAGGAAGGTTAAAGAGGTTCATTAGGTTTTTTAGGAAGTCAAAAATACATTGGGTCTATCAATCAGGGGTTTACTAGGTCTTAAAGAATCAAATTTGGTTCACTATGAAAACCGGCATGTACACCGGTAGGTAAGGTTAGGGGCAGAGTGAAAGTCTGGCTTAACTAAAAATGCAATGACCCTAACCCGGAATTTATTAAATGAGTAATGTCTTATAATTAATTATAGAATTTGGGGTCAAAGTGTAATTAAAAAAGTATTTGGGTTGTGTATTAAAAATTATTAAGCTTATAGCGGGCTGATTATAATGTTGGACGTGTAGAACAATAATTTGGATTATTTGGCTGGACTAATAGGTGTAGTGGGCTCAAGTAATTAAAGTAATAATGTTATGGGCTAAAACTAATTGGGCTCAATACTTAATGGACTTACATTAGGAGAAAACGTGTGGGCTTAATTATGCATTAAGGGTATCTTTGTAATTCACTTATTGATATGTTCTTCTAGAAGGATTAAGTTTAATAGATAATTGATAAAGAGCTACTAATTGGATTTGGATTAGAAAAAGTAATAGATTAATTTGAATTAGGATAGAAGGTTTCCTATTGGATAAAAATATGGAGAGATTGGGTTGTACGGCGGATTTAGAAACTAAAAATCTATAAAAGAGAGGTTAGGAGGGGACGTTAGAAACATATGGAAGAAAGAGATCTCAAGAATTAGAGAAAGAAAGAGAGACGTTTGAGGCTGGGTTCGAGTTTTGTTTGAGGAAGAAGGTACACTAAGATCAACACAGGCATAATCGGTAAGTTGTATTTTCTGTGTAGATCACTTGGATTCAGAAGTCATTGATATGATATAATAATTTATATAAAGATTATATATAATTTCTTGGTATGATTAGCATGTCTAATGAATGATTTTACAATACTAATATATGTGTGTTGATTTGATTGATTTATTTAGATGGATTTGTGTTTGTATTAATATCATATTGTTATTGAACACTTAGAAGCATAAAAATGTACTGATATGGATGTGGACACGAAACCCTGTGAGGAGAACTGATTTTTGGGCTGAATTGTATGTTCGGTAGATCCTTGGTACATACTGACACATAGACTGAACTACTCGGTAGGCCACTCGGCACATACCGAGCCATTTACCGAGCAAGTGAGACTTGTGCTACAATGTGCCGAGCCGCAGCACATATTGAGACTCATACCGAGACCCTCGGTAGGTCACTCGCTAGATACCGAGACATCTGCCGAGAGTTATCAAACTCTCTGGAACATCGACCGAACCATGCTACGTGCCGAGACATCCACCAAACTCCTCGGTAGGAAGCTCGGTACATACCAAGACACCTACCGAAGACCAATGAACTTCAAATTTTATGAGGAAACCCCACTTAATGTTTTAAACATGAATATAAGATTTGTATCACTGCAAAATGGATGAATGTGGATGTTATAATTTTATTTGAATACCATGATTTATACACTTGTTTATATGTTCAACAGTTGATTATATTGCATGTATGTTGGAAAAGATTCTTATGATGGCTTCCTAAGGACTGTTCAGGTGTTTGGGCGCCCGAGTAGCTTCTAAAGGGTGTTATCACTAGAGATCCTATGGATTGTTGAGAAGGGGCCTTGTGATGGTTTTCGGCGGATTATTCGTTTTTATGGGCGCAAGGATAGTTTTCGATGGATTCTATCGCAAACTTCCTATTGTTTTGGAATATCAACGGATTGAAGTATGGAACTTGTTGGTGTGGGTAATTGTCTTGGATAACAGACTTCCCTGGGTTGATTACCTAAATGTACGTGGGTAAACGTCCTCTTTGAAGGCCCCCCTGGGTGTTAATCCCTAATGTACAGAAATAACTTCGAGAATTGAGCCCGATAGGTTGCGAATCCTACAAAACCACTATAATGACCCAGAAAATTCAAACTTTTAGTGAGGGTAATTTAGTATTGTACCCCAACTTAAATAAGAACACTACTGTGTGTGTCGTCAAAGACCGTGGCCTTGTATTGGTGACTACTAGTCTCCCAACTGTTTATTGGACCCAACAAGAGTTGTGGACATTCAATAGTTTGTTAGACTCAAAGTAAGGGTTAGGCCCTTTACACATTTGGCTGGACAACCCAAATCTGAGCCCATGACACATAACCAAACCCTAAGTTGGGAGTGTATATTCTTCTCTTTAGACTTTTGACCAATGAATGTTGCTAGAAAGTTGAGAGAATGGAGGCTAACCCTAGAGTTGGAGTTAATGCAGTGAATGGAAGTTGGTTGAGAAGCTACCATCATCAATGCAAGGTGAGTGGATCTCCAATATCTGGGTATTTAAACAAAAACCCAAATTCTGGTTTATGTGTGCATATTTTTCACATATGGTAATGGTAGTTGATTAGATGAATAGAGAACGAGCTTAGAAATGTAATGTTTTATGATGAGTATATGTTGCTGTTTATTTGGGGAGTTTAGACCTTAAGTATGAGATTTGTAGGAATGCTCTATATCATGATTTATGTGAAGATAGGGATTTAAATACTTAAATTTCTAAGTTTTAATTGTGCATCTTTAGTTTGAATAAATGTGTGGATCTAACTCTTCTTACTTGTGTTTACTTCCCACTTTAAGCATGAAGAAAAGTTGAAGTCCCGTAACCCCTAGTGACTTAATGAAGCAAAGAAAAACCCAGAATCGCATCCATCGGTGGATGGTTGGTCCACCGACGCATCTGCCGACAGGGTGCTAAAATGTGGAACACAGTCCGTTGGTGGATGGTCGGTCTGCCAACACATCCGCCAATAGTAACCCTAATTGCAGACCAGATTTGTCGATGGGTGGTCGGTCCACCAACGCATCCACTAACGACACCCGTCAGTTAGTCCTCAGACCACCGAGGAATCCACCGACCAAGACCTGGTTAGAAATGAATGGGACTCGTCGGTGGGTGGTCGCTCCACTAACGTATCCACCGACAATAGTCGTCAATGTATCCTCAGCCGCCGAAGAAGCCAACGATGGAGACTTACATGGAAATGAATTGGACCCTTCGGTGAGTGGTCGGTCCACCGACGAATTCACCGACAAAGCTAGTCGGGGGATCCTCGGTCCACCGACGGACCCGCCGACCAAAAACAATGTTGGTTTATTTACCTAACTGTCGGTGGATCCTTTGGTCCACCGACGAATCCACTGAAGGGGTATCCCTTGTGACATGTTATTGCATAATTGAGGGTAATGGGTGCACCACCCCATGGACCCATATCATTGACTTGATTTTGAACTTAAGTGGAGAATCGTGTCACTATGGGCATTAAGTATACGCATGTGAATTGTTGGATCACTTCATTGAGTTATTGAATTTATATTACTCGATGATCTATGAATCATATGAATGCATGCAAGCATTGTTGCATATGAAGTATGTGGCTTATTGTGGTATGGTCAAGGAATTATGTTCTTCTCTTGTGACTGGTTTGGCATGGAGATGCAAATCCATAATGTATGATTAATTAAATGGTTGTGACTATGTTAATCATTAGGGAAACTTATGATGGTATCTAATCAGATTATCCGCATGTATGGGCACGTGGATAGTTTATGTTGATGATCATCATTTGATTCCTAGTTAATGATGTTGTTTGCATAATGCATTAGTTAAATCTAATTGAATCATAATGCTAAATACTTACAGTTGAATCCACGGTCGGAATGACCATTGGACACTACTCGAAAGGAGTAATATGATTTGATTAATGTGAATGGATATGCCAGATGGGCATGATCGAGGTAAGGACCAGATTTGTCCAATAGGCCCAGACGTGTGATTGTCTATTGTTTGCATGTTTGGTGTCATGAACTGCGATGTGTGTCACAGAGGAAATTTCATGATGTGTTCCGTGATGCCCTTGAACCCCCCATGCGTGGAAGCGGGGTTCCCGATAGAAATAAAGGTGGGGCATGACTTCTCATGGGTTGTAAGTCCTTAAAACTGTGTTGTACACACAAAATCTCCTGTCGGTCCCAAAATCCTGAGGGAACCCTGGATTAGCCAGACTATTGGTTGGATGTGATTGGACAAAGCTCCATCTCAGGTCCTCTTGCCAACTGCCCAATAGATTCAGAGGTAGCATGGTGGGAGCAGTAGAGGATTGAGCGTGCGCATCCAATGGTCATGACAGAAACATTGATATGCATATCATGTGTTTGTGTATGATTTGTGATTGGGGTTAAGGAAAATAGATTTCCTTACGAATGAACATGGAGCATCTTGCATTGTGTTGCTATATAAGTATGAGCGGACTGGTAGGTATAGTACTCATACTTGTGAGGTTGGAAGAGAGAACTGCATTTTTTGGGTAATTGTCGTTGACTGTTGTGATGTGCTACTCGGTAACTAAAGGTAATTATGTATTGTTAATTTAGTTTATCCATCAGTGTACAGGTAAGACATTGGTAACTATATCAAAATTGTTAATCTTGGTAAGTACTAATTCTTATCTCTCCATATCTTTTTCCCTAAAGTTTCTGCTGCTCACATTTACTAGATTGTGTTACTGGGTAGATGCCCAAGTATTGTGGATTTACTCGCGGGCTTTATAGCTCACCCTTTTGGGATTGTGTTTTTCAGGTTATGCTGCACACTCTGTTAGATATTAGGATGAATTGGGATAGGAGGCTTCCGCACGCACATATGAGTCGTAGTAGGCTGGGTAATTAATTAACCTTAATTTTTGGTTTACTTCTCTTGTTACTTACTTTTTTGCCACCTTCTGGTGAGGGGGCGAGAGTTGCATCGCCAGATTCTTGAGGTGACCCAGGAGGGGTACACCAAAGAATCGGGCCGTGAAATAGTGGTATCAGAGCCGAAGTTTAATAAATTTTAGAAACAAGTGTAGGTGTGAATAAGACTCAATGATAAGAATGGGGTGGTAAAGGCACTATAGAGAGGATAGATGAAGGGATAGATATGCGAAGATGGGCATGAGAGTAGTTTGTTAGTTGTAATTTCTTAAGGAATACTTTCCGAAGGGTGCTGAAGAATAGTAAATCCATTATATCTAAAGACCCTTGGATCGAACATTAAGAAATTAATGTTTGGCAAGTATGCTGGGTTGGGAGGTTCGAATGGACATGACCACCAAAGGCTTGGATGGTGTTTTGTGCTAAGACTTACTAAATATGTAAAACCCTAACACTGACCAAGTACCTCCATAAATAAGGGAACAGTGTAGTTGCAAATACACTAATCTCTAGAATTTATGAAAAGGAAGGTGTGTTAAAGAAAGTAAAAGACATGTATACTTTACATACAATGAGTCAATTCCGTAGGGGATTCTAAATTAGCTTAAGAAACCTAGGGTTAAAGCAGTAACTGCTTAGGAGTAATACCTCTTTGACACTAGAATAGTGATTATAATGATATGATGTGATGATTCATGCTGCGAATTGATTGCCTGACTTTAAATGTGAATGACTTGTGTGTGTTGACCTGGTAAGTGTAGAATTCCAGATTAAAGCTCAGATGTGTTAATCTTGTCATTCATTGATTATGCTACATTAATAATTACTAGTACTACTGTTTTATATTTTTACCTTTATTAATTAAATTTTTATGAATTTGTTTTGACTTTTTGGCCGTCTGTAGGTCTCGGCGCACCGACCTATGCGATTCCACCCAACTCGTGTTTTTAAAACACTTGAAACTCGACTCTTTCTTTCCTAATTCCATTGGTTCATTCTAAAACCCTAAACCCTTCCTTTCTTCCTTACAAACTGTAGCGACCCGAAAAAGTTTGAATTCTAGAAAGGGTATTTTGGTCATTTGTCTGGTGAACAAGGTAGAACTAGTGAGATTAACCTAGAAATGAGTAGAACATGGTGTGAGTGAAGCCCAGACTTAGAATTAGGTTCTGATACCTTGTGAGTTGGGTTAAATCATTATTTAAGCAATAGCCCAGATTGAGCAAACCAAACTAGACCTTAACTTAGGAGGGGAGTATAAATACTCTACTTTGTCTCATAACCATTTTGTTCTGAGAGAGAGAGAGAGAATACTCTACTTTGTCTCATAACCATTTTGTTCTGAGAGAGAGAGAGAGAGAGAGAGAGAGAGAGGTGAAACCTAGAGCTTGGTGGAAGGATTATCAACATCAAGGAAAGACAAGGGAACAAGCGTGGAGCATCGGCAATCGGAGGGGAGCACGTCATCGGAAGATCGAGCACGAGGAGTGGCGACATCAAGAACATCAGGCAAGTAACTTTCAATTTCTTGGGTATTTGGGCAAAAACCCAAATACCAGTTATATATACCATTGCTAGAGATTATTTGTGATTAAGTTTAGTGTTATGCATGCTAAATTAGATGATTCATGCATTATTAATGTGGTGATTACAATTAGAGTAAAAATTCTAACCTAGGGTTTATATTCTCAACCCAAATGATAAATGTGTTTATTCAATCATATATAATTGATAAAATGCTTAGTTAATGTTTAGGAATGTTCTTATAATGTTTTTAGACTCACTTGAAGTGTAGGCTTGACCAAGGTTTACTTTGGAGAAATTCGGAGAAACTAGAAGAAAACCCTGAATCGCGTCCGTCGAGGGATGGTCGGTCCACTGACACATCCACTGATAGTAACCCTATTGAGACTAGTTTTCGTTGGTGGATGCTCAGTCCATCGAAGCACCTGCCGACTAGACTTTGTCGGGTGATCCTCAGTCCGTTGAGGCATCTGCCGACAGGGACATATTGGTAAGAGACTAGCCCCGTCGGGGGATGCTCGGTCCGCCGAAGCACCCACCGATCAAACTTCGTCGGGGGATACTTGGTCCACCGAGGCATCTAACGACAGGAACCTACCCTACTTGGTTGGTGGCCGTCGACGGATTCCATCGGTGCACCGACGATTCCACCGACGGTTTCGTCGGTGAGTGGTTGGTCCATCGACCCGACCAATGGTTACACTTGAAATTTTGTGGGGGTCGGTACACCCACCAAACCTGCCGACTTTCCCGTCGGTCCACTGAAGGACCCACCGATGGGGCTCGTTTGAGGGATTTTTAGAGGAGTACTTTGGGGGACTAAAGTGGATCACTTCCACTGATGGACCCACCAAAGAGTGATGTGCTTTGTGAGTATTTGGGAGACCAGGAGGAACCAGTCTACCAACTGGGTTGCCTGCCCAGATCAACTATGAGAGTTAGATCTTGTGCCTTGTGAAAGGAGACCTGAGGATGTGCATTGGAATTGGTACTTATTGTATGATTAGTTAATGTGCACCTACACTACAGTTGCATAGCATATGCCCGTTTGCATTATTGACCTTGGGTAGGTCTAATGGCTTGACTATACCCCATAAATTTATGTGTTGAATATTATTCACATAATGAGTGTTATCATATTGGTGAGGAAGTTCTAGGTGGACTATTGATATTTTATTATATGTAGAGGGACTGATTATCCCAATAGACCAATCAAATCTGTTTGTAGTGGGGGATATGTTATGGGTGACATTCCCAATATACCAGTTAATTGAGTGAATTCTGTTAGTTGATCGGCTAATGTATGATTCACAGTGGTAAATCTTGGTGATTCAACGGGATTCGTCCTTATGACAGAAAATAACCGATGCGCTTGTGACCTCTAGGTCGAAGCTCCTAGAAACTATGATGCGCACTAAGAATGGTCTATTAGTCCAACCAAATATCGGGGGATGTGTTCTGGGTAGTACGATTAAGATCGGATATGGAACATACACTAATCGAATGCCAAACAACATGTGTCACGCCCCAAAACCCGAGCACAAATCCTTAGGCGGGATGGGACGAATCTCGAGGTGAGATCTTCGGGATCCACGTCTGGACCGCGGATTGCCATATCAAACAATCCAAAGGATGAACAAAATGTCAATCTCATTCATCACAGAGTATGCGGAAGCTAACAGCAGATAAATAAGGAAGTAGGTAAAAAAATTTAACTAAACAAATCGACACTCAGCTGGGCCTTACATTTACCAAATATAATCTAAAATAATAGTCTGAATCATAAATCCAACGTTTACAACTAAATCAAATAACTGCAGAATAAGCATGCATTGCATTCATTAATAACTGAACCTTCATTCATATTGCATTGCATTGACTATCACATGATCATACTTGATTGCATACTATCTACTGATTTGTTTATGTTGTTTCATTGGATAGTGGCATTGACCCTATTCCAATTTAAAGTGTACATTAATTGATTTACTTACTGGGCTAAGTGTAGCTCACGCCTTTGCGCAATTTCAGGTGAACAAGATGAGTCATACTCTTATTGCGAACATTGTTGGAACGTGGAGTGATTTCTACTTAGAGTTTTCCATTTGATTTATCGGTTTATTTTTTAAATTTGATATGATTTATAGGGTTAGGGATTTGATATAAACTTGGAAATGTGATGTATTTATTTTCTTTTCCGTTGCTATTTCATTAGATGTTTTAATCGTAATAACTTAGTTATCTTTTGATTAATTTCAGTAAAGTATATTCCTTTAAAGTTTCATTGATTCTATAGTTTGGCTCTTATTACTTTCCACTCCTATAGGAATATGGGGTGAGAGTCGCGGTTTGAACCTAAGGGAATCCCACGTGAATTTCTTTTAGGTTTGGGTCATGACAAAAGTGGTATCAGAGAATAAGCTTCATGTGAATTTAAGTTTTCTGGCCCTGATACCAAAAGTGGTATGAGAGCCAAAGTTTTCATGTTTTAAATCAGATTCCAAAATTTTTTGTTTGCTGATATTTTTAAAAGTTTTCAAAATGTTTGTATTTCAAAGTTTTCTGTGTGTTGATTGTTATTACTAACATTGGCTGCTAACTTAAGTATGGGAAGATTTCTTTCTTCTTAAACAGAATGCTCGTAATCCTACTTTCAGAATGGCTGGAAACTTCAAGATATTCCCCGGAAAGATTGATAATCAGGTAAAAATTTCAAGGTAAGTATCTCAACTTTCTTAATTAGAGGGATGTCGAATTTCGAGGACGAAATTGTCTTAAGGAGGTAGAATCTAATAACCTGAACTTTTATAGGGATTAATTCGTAATAAAATTGAAATATAGGAGTAATTTAAAATTTTAATGAGGTTAGTTTACTTGTTTGACTTTGACTGTTTGTGATTGGTGGGTTGCACAATAGGAAACTAGAGTGCTTCACACACAATCATAACTCCTTCATTTATAATGTGTAACTAAATTATGTTTGGGAAATTTAAATCATAAATTAAAAGCAAATAAATACTATAACCTAGAGCAATTAATAAATCAAAACTATAGGTTATAAACAAAGGACATTTTAGCTTAAATAGAAAATTGATTTTAATGGATTAAACTAAAACTAACCAAACAAGACCATTCTCTAATAATTAATTAGATGGACTTAAGTATAGCCCAATAAGATTAAGCCCACGTAAACTTAAGTCCAATTAGTCTAATTAAACAACTAATTTTTGTGCCACAAAAAAATAAATAATTAAAGTCAAGTTATAATACAACTAGGACTTTAGACTAAGGTTAGAACCACTTCTAATATTCCTAATATAATTAGAAGGCTTAAATCAATGGTTGGGATTAATTAGACTAATCTAATAGTTCAGATTTAATAATATTAATAGAAGTTATAACTTAACTAGGATTCCCTTTAATAGATAAGAAAAAGATCAGTTTAAAGATTAGGAAACAAATTGATTGGCTAAGGATAAGATAAAGATAATACAACTTCAAATTTTAAAAAGAATAAAGATAAGATAAGATAAGATAAGATAATTTAACTACAAACTAGGATTTAATATCAAGGGATAGGATTTCGTAGGAACACTTAGATTAATCTAAAGGCTAATATTAAAAGATAAAAGAACCTAATCTAATTAGGACAAAGGTTAGATAATACTAATCATTAACTCACACTAGAATTAGAACACCTCTCATCTAAAGGTTGTATATTAACTAATCTAATCTAAGGCTAGGATTAGAAACATTAATCCTAAACTAAATTGAACACTAAAACAATTGGGAGACAAGATTAAAATCTACATAACCACTTGTCTTGGTCGTCCAAATCATAAAACTTAAATCCAAGTTGATTGCTGGAGCAAAGAAGAGGAAGAAGAATTGTTCAGACTTAAACTGGGTTGAAGAAGAGGAAGATCCAATGAGTTAGAGCACTGTAAGTAATTTCAATTACTTTATACTTTTGATTTGTACTAGGTGATATGCCATATTCTCTGCATATGACATAGCACAACCTTCGAATCATTGTTTTTATACTTATTGCATAAGAACTGAATATGGAAAATTGTACAGACCTAATTGACTGAGTCTCGGACCAATGTATGTATTTTCTATTATTTATTTCATATTGTTATGAGATTCCCCTGTCCGTTAGGAATCCAACAAAACAAGTTTGCAGTTATTCCGATAAGTATTGACCAAGTTAAGACGAAAATACAGTTGTATGTCAAATCTGGAAAACCCATAAAATAGCCTACCACTGTGCCGGAATCCTACCGGAATCCAGCCAGAATTCCCCTGACGCCATAGTTTAAACACTGTTTAACCTACCGGTGGCCAACCGGTGGCCAACCGGTGTGCCGGTTAGCCTGCTGGTAGGACCACTACCTGAGTTTTATGAGTTTGAGCCCCTGCCAAGGCTGCCGGTAGCCAATTGGTGTGACGGTTAGCCCGCCGGACAACCCATGTTTGCTTCACTTATGTGTTTTATGCCATATATTTTATTTCTGACTGTTTGTTATTGATTATCATGATTTTATGGCACGAATTGATGGTTAATTTAATTGATTGAAAATTATATGTGTGTGACCATATTTTATATATGATTCAACTTATTTTGGATGCCATGATGATATATGCCATGTGTTAAACCTCTACATTATATTCTTAGGCTTATTACACAATTGTACACTTATTGTATGATTAGTTAATGTGCACCTACACTACAGTTGCACAGCATATGCCCGTTTCTATTATTGACCTTGGATAGGTCTAATGGCTTGACAATACCCCAAAACTTCATGTGTTGAATATTATGGACATAATGAGTGTTATCATATTGGTGAGGATGTCCTGGGTGGGCTATTGATATTTTATTATACGTAGAGGGACTAATCATCCCAATAGACCAATCAAATCTGTTTATGGTGGGGGATATGTTCTGGGTGACATTCCCAATATACCAGTTAATTGAGTGAATTCTGTTAGTTGATCGGCTAATGTGTGATGCACAGTGGTAAATCTAGGTGATTCAATGGGATTCGTCCTTATGATAGAAAATAATCGAGGTACTTGTGACCTCTAGGTCGAAGCTCCTAGAAACTAGGATGCGCACTTAGAATGGTCTATTAGTCCAACCAAATATCGGGGGATGTGTTATGGGTAGTACGATTATGATCGGATGTGGAACATACACTAATCGAATGCCAAACAGCTTGCATGTTGCACATCAAATGTTTTAGCATGCATCACACTTGGTGATCAACCCTTTCTTTTTATTTTTGCATGAGAATGCATTGCATTCATTAATAACTAAACCAGCATTCATATTGCATTGCATTGACTATCACATGATCATACTTGATTGCATATTATCTGCTGATTTGTTTATGTTGTTTCATTCGATAGTGGCATTGACCCTATTCCAATTTAAAGTGTACATTAATTGATTTACTTACTGGGCTAAGTGTAGCTCACGCCTTTGCGCAATTTCAGGTGAACAAGATGAGTCGTACCCTTATTGTGAACATTGCTGGAACGTGGAGTGATTTCTACTTAGAGTTTTCCATTTGATTTATCGGTTTATTTCTTAGATTAGATATGATGTATAGGGTTAGGGATTTGATTTAAACTTGGAAATAGACTAGTCTAGTAGAGGATACAACATTTATTCTCGATGCAACATTGCCCTTTAAGGCTCTAGTTCGTCTGGTACGCCTTGCTGACTCACAAAGGTGAGGCAAAGTATTGATCTTCAAATTCTCCAATACTAGATGGTGGTACTCGATCATTCGGTTGATGCACGTTTGTACTAGGTTGGCTTCCGTGGTTGTATCCCAGCAGTCAATTGCTAGGCCACGAAATCGCCTCACATATTGCTCAAGTCCTTCATCAGACTTTTGTCTCTCCTTTCCCAACTCCATGAGGGTCAAACGTTTCTCCACGATAAAGGACTTTTGCAAGAAAGCTACTTTCGTCTCCTCCCAGTTAAGGATAGATTCGTGGGGAATATTATCATACCAAGTGTAGGCACGATCAGTAAAAGATCGGGAGAACTCCCTCAGCTTCAATTCATCATCACCTGCAAATCCTCCCATAGCACCGATGAACTTGGTCACATGTTCTTTTGCATTGCCTGATTGTCTATTGTTCTGTGGCATAAAGAACGATACTACATACCCTACAAGACATGGCTTCTTCATGATCGCCATCGGGTACAGAGTTCTAGTGTCGATGCTAAACTCAATAGGCTTCTCCTTCTCCTTCTACATGAGACTCATGTACTGCTCTCGAGTCATGAAGCCACTCTTGTTCACAGAGTCTGATTGAGGCGCACTTACTGGAGTAGTCACAGGAGTTACCACAGGTGTTGTAGGTGTGTTATGTTCATCGTTCACTCCGTCGGTGGTGTGGGGATGTGACTCTTCTGAGTGATCATCGTCTGCAATAGGTCAAGCATCTTTGTCTGTGCTTCCTCCATATTATTCATCTTGATTCTCATCCTCTCCATCTAATCATTACGATCATCAGGGTAGTAATTTACATCGTGTTCTTCTTCCAGCTCTTGCAAGTCGTCTGGTAGATTTGCTTCGTGTCTCTCATCCTCAGTTAGAGGAGATGATGCTCCTACTTGGTTCATGGCCTTTGGTTTTCTCTTTTGTCTTTCCATTCTTCTAATAGTAATCAGTAGGTAGGAGACCTAGTCCCTAGTGGATTCGCCAATGTTCTGTGGGTGTTTTGTTAATAGTCACCAAGTGTGATA
The DNA here is from genome assembly GCA_031762675.1 of Pachysandra terminalis. NCBI lineage: Eukaryota > Viridiplantae > Streptophyta > Magnoliopsida > Buxales > Buxaceae > Pachysandra > Pachysandra terminalis. Next base: position 6,122 of record JAUPMG010258032.1, on the reverse strand, counting down.
TTAGTGATTGACGGGAACCTAAATCAACGAGTGACCGTATCCCGTCTCTAGAAGAACTAAAGAATCAAACTGGTGGATGGTCTAACATCGATCGAACCAGGCTAATGGAGCTAGTTGGTCAAGGTGTTCGAACTTGTCCAACCCCTAGGGCTCTATTTGAGATTATGACTGAACCTTCTGCAGGCTGCCTACGTACCCAGACAGGGATCAAGTCAGATGTAGTTCAAGGTCTGATAATTTTGGCAGAAGTCAACCTCGTGAATTCTCCTCTCCTTTTTTTTTTGGCTTCAATGAAAGTGAGCCTCTATTTATAGCTTTTTGAAGAGAGTTAAGTATATTTAGACCCCACAGGACATGGCTTCTTCATGATCGCCCTCGGATATGGAGGTCTAGTGTCGATGCTAAACTCAATAGGATTCTCCTCCTCCTTCTACATGAGACACATGTACTGCTCTCGAATCATGAAGCCACTCTTGTTCACAGAGTCTGATTGAGGCGCACTTACTGGAGTAGTCACAGGAGTTACCACAGGTGCTGTAGGTGGTGTTCTCTTCACCGTTCGCTCCGTCGGTGGTGTGGGGATGTGATTCTTCTGTGTGATCATCGTCTACAATAGGTCCAGCATCTTTTTCTGTGCTTCCTCCATATTATTCATCTTGATTCTCATCATCTCCATCTAATCATTACGATCATCAGGGTAGTAATTTACATCGTGTTCTTCTTCCAGCTCTTGCAAGTCGTCTGGTAGATTTGCTTCGTGTCTCTCATCCTCAGTTAGAGGAGATGATGCTCCTACTTGGTTCATGGCCTTTGGTTTTCTCTTTTGTCTTTCCATTCTTCTAATAGTAATCAGTAGGTAGGAGACCTAGTCCCTAGTGGAGTCGCCAATGTTTTGTGGGTGTTTTGTTAATAGTCAGCAAGTGTGATATTAGTGATTGACGGGAACCTAAATCAACGAGTGACCGTATCCCGTCTCTAAAAGAACTATAGAGTCAAACTGGTGGATGGTCTATCATCGATCGAACCAGGCTAATGGAGCTAGTTGGTCAAGGTGTTCGAACTTTTCCAACCCCTAGGGCTCTATTTGAGATTATGACTGAACCTTCTGCAGGCTGCCTACGTACCCAGACAGGGATCAAGTCAGATGTAGTTCAAGGTCTGATAATTTTGGCAGAAGTCTGCCTCTTTGTGATTTTACCTCTCCTTTTTTTCGGCTTCAAGGAAAGTGAGCCTCTATTTATAGCTTTTTGAAGAGAGTTAACTGTAGTTAGAATTTCAAACCACAAGTTCTGATGGTGGTTAAAATATTCACCTGGGGTAGTATACATCGTGTACCCCAGTCTCTTAGGTGGACCAATCATAAGTCATTTAGGTAATTACAGGTTTTCCACTGAGAGACCATGACATGGCCTATAACCCCAAATACGACCAAGTGTTGGCGAGCCTCATGACACCGTGATATGGGTATTGGCGATCAGTAGATATTCGGGGTAATGAAAACCACTATGATAAATCATAGGGCACACATGATCCCATCATGCATTCAACCCAATCCTCATAGTCCCACTATGAATCAACATATAACCTACATGATCCCATCGTGCTCTACACATAAACCACATAGTCCCACTATTCATCACAATACAATTCATGGTCCCACCATATAACACAAACAAACAAGTGTCACATAACAACTACATAATCCCACTATGTTCACAAACAACCACATGGTTCCACCATGCCAAGAAAACATAGCATAGTCCCACTATTCAATACAACCACATGGTCTCACCATGCCAAGAAAACATTGCATATTCCCTCTATACAATACAGCCACATGGTCCCACCATGCCAAACACATATCACATAACAAATACATAGTATCACTATGTTCACAAACAACACCACATGTTCCCACTATGTTACGACCAACATTTACATAAACACATATCACATATCATATACATAGTCTCACTATACTCACACACAACTACATGGTTCCACCATGCTACGACCAATCATCCACAATGTCCCACCTTACTACGACCAATATCCACAAGGTCCCACCTTGCTACGACCAATGCAACCAAATCACAATCACAAGCAATTCTAACAACTCACAAATGTAAATGCACCAAAATCAACTCATTCAACAAATGCAATGCAATGCAAGTGTATGATGCAATTATGAAATGAGATGAAGTGAAGTGTAATGCAATGCAGGTGTAATCAGGCCTAGCCCAATCACGTTCTTAATCCAACTCACAACCATACGACCCATTCTTTTTGGGACTTGCACCAACGGTAGAAGCCACCATTCCTATTTCTTAAGAGACTTGCACTCACGGTGGAATACACCAGTAATAACCATTCTTTTAGGAACTTTCACCTACAGAGAAAACCATCTGTACCATTCCTTTAGGAACTTGCACCCAAGGTGGAAACACACCTGTATCAGTAACCCATTCTTTTAGGGACTTGTACCCACGGAGGAATGCCACCATTCTTATTCCTTAAGAGAGTTGCACTCACGGTGGAATACACCAGTATACTCACATTCCGTTTAGGGACTTTTGCCCATAGTGGAAGCTCACCTGCAACCAGACATTTCCTTTAGGAACTTGCACCCTCGGTGGAATACACCCATACCATAACTTTCCTTTAGGGACTTTCATCCATGGTGGAATACACCCATCCAAGATCATAACACAATTCAAATCATGCAATCATTCAATCACAAACGACAATCATAGGTATGGATACTCACAGTACCCTCATACAACATACAAGTGACTATCCTCATAGTCAATCATATGTCAAACATTGGATGCCATATGCACCGCTCAACCAATTAAATCATACATAACCATTTCTAATTATTCTGATCCTATCTTGTAGTCCTATAATCATATCTAAATCATTAGAGGTCACCTCATGTTCCATCCGAAACAGTCCTTTAATCCTGAATTTAGGACATTCTTCTATTCTTTTCAAGATTCGACTAAATCTACATCTTTTGCATACAAACCAAATTGATAGGCATGTGTACAACTCAACTACGAATCTTTCCCTAAATTTTCAGTCCATTTGGACTTCAGTAGGTCCTCGGTAGCTGCCAAGGGTCCTGTCGAGCTTCTCGGTAGGTCTCCTACTGAGTTTCGGTAGAAAGTCCCGAGAGCTTTATTTTTCTGGGGATTTTCGGTAGGTGTCTCAGTAGCTGCCGAGCGTCCTACCGATTGAGCAAATCAGCCAATATATGTGTTTTTCTTCTAGGGGTTCATGCCTATAACCCAAAATATGAATTTCTAAGGTTCTAACATCCATTTTTCAGTCTCTATACCATGTATATATGATCAATGCCTCACAAGTATAATACTTAGTTCATATATCAGATTTAAACTACCAATCAATCAATATATATTATAGATCTCAGAATTTATACACGATTCACATAAATAAGTAAGAACACCAAAAATACTGCAAGCACAAGTTTAGGCATGTGAGTCAACTCACAAACATCATGGAATTTATTCATTATTTTTCTACTAGATTTCTAGCCTAACATGCTTTACATTCATAGATCATGCATCCAATTATAACTATAGCATTGATTACGATGCATAAACATATTTACCGTAGAAACGAAGGAATCCCTACCTTATCTTCTCCTTCTTCCTTCTTAACTTCTCTACCCTTCTTCTTTCTGCAGTATTGTACTCTATTCTTTTCCTCTATTTCTTCTTTTTCCTTCTTTCCTCTTGGTCTCCTCATCTTTCTTGTTTTTATGCAAATCTAAACCTGAACTTTTCTCTCGTTTTGGACGTCCAAGCCTAGAGAATGACTCTCTCTCCTCCTCTAGCTTCTAGGTATTCTAATCTCTATTGAACTCTATCTTGTTTAGTTATTTGAATTTAAATTTGAATTATTAGAATTTGAAATTGAAAGAATCAATCGTGTGATTTGTTTGTGTTAATTTTCCTTAATTAACCTTGCTATTAAATTTAATTACTTATTTAAGTTCTATTGGACTTCTTATTGGGTTTTGAGCCCAATTTGATTACTTAAGTGTTCTAGTCCATGTATGTAAAAAGGTCGAGCCCAACGCATTAAATTCTTAGTTAATTAAATAATTGCCTCATTGTTTACCTTAATTCTTAATTAGTCCAATTCTACCATGTATCTTTCATAAAATTCCCCTGTGCATTATTTGATTAATTACAATTTAATCCATAATATTCCAGTTGGGTCTGGGTCACTACATCAGTACACTCAATCCCAAACATATTTATCCATTATCACATTCAGTCATATACACAAACATACATCTTCTCTAAAGAACATCATTCATACTTCAATATTAAACATAACTATTTTTTATGCTAATGCAAAGAGGGAGAACCAAGGGTTCCTACCTCAATGTCTTGCAGAGATTTCTAGCAGCACAGCAAGATCTCTCAAGGATCTCCTTCTATCAGCACTTTCTCGTCTTCCTTTCTTCCTCTCCTTGTTTCTTTCTCTTCTTTTTCTCTTCTCTTCCTTTCTCTCTCTCTATAGCCAAAACCAGATCTCATTTTTACTCTTGGTCGTGTAATACATGGCAAGGAAGAGTTATGGGGTTCCCATTATCTTCCCTATTCTAATTGGAAAGGTTTTGAGAAAATGAGGTAACTCTCCTCTTATCCAAAACAGTCAAAGAAATTCAAATTCAAATAGGAACTTACTAAACTAACCTTACCCTCTCTTATAGCCTTATGACCAAGTCTAGTCCAATTAGTTCCATACGTTGGGTCCAAAGCCCTACTCTCGTGAAAAGTTATAAATTACATAAGTAATCACAATTTCATATTATTAACACATATAGTCCTTATATCCAAACTCCTATTACACTTAGATCCCTATTCAACAATCTAAGCCCCTAGCCTATTGTAATCTCTGTCAAAGGATTATAATGTTAAATCATAACTAATTTATATTAATTATGATTTAAGGACAATTTTTCTTGGTATATAACATTACCTCCAAACTTGATCTAATATTGGGCCAATGAAAGAGAAATTCCACTCCCAATTCTATCAAACTGAACTAGAGGACTCCATGGCTGACCTGGCTCAATTACGACATTTATCGGGCGAATCGGCAGACAAATATGTAGCCATATTCAAAAGAATCAGGAATAGGTGTAAGATTATACTACCTGAAACAGAGTTCTTCAATTTCGCCCAAAACGTATTGGACATTGAACTTTATAAAAAAAATTAAAGGAATGGGGTTTGAAGATTTGTTTGAACTCTTCACCCAGGCCTTTAAGTATGAGCGATTGTTGCAAGAAGAGAACCGGAGGAGAGCATCATCATTCATAACTTATTTTCAAGATCCAAATTATGAACTAGGATTGATTGAAGTAGTGGCCAAGAAGTCGTTCACTTGTGCAGTGTCAAGGAAGAGGGCAACGACGCGTAAGTTGAAACCAAGAATAACATCCCTAAGGAAAGCCATCATACTACGTTCTCTTCCCGCTAGAGCCACATATGAAGTTCTCTTCACAAGCATACCATTCGAAGCCAGGTTTTGTTGGGTCTTCAGGTACAAAATTTCCATATATTGTCAGGCTTGAGGGCACATCAATTCAAAACCCACATATGTTGTCATATGACACATATTATGGGAGACAACCGCTTTTTGATGATCCCCTTCTGACAGTCAGGTATATAGGATTAGTATAGGATAGTTTATTTTCCTAGGATTTTCTTTTTATTTTGTTTAGATTAGATTAGGTTATTTTTCTTGTTTTTGTTTGCATTATGTTTGTGGGTAACATCCTGTAAACCCTCACGAGACTTCACTTGTCCACTAGGGAAACCTAGGGGTTTAAAAGGCTTATTGCATATGCTAAATGCAGTCGTAGATCCCAATGAAACGTGGATATAGGTAGTTTTATTTTTCTGTTTATATTAGATATTTTGATTTTTTGTTAACTATGTTTAGGAATAAAAGAAGAAGAGGACATCACATGACTACCTTCTTTGGACTTTCAACTTCCTTCTGTCTTGACCTTGCAGCTCCATCAGGTTGTATTGTTCTTTCTTTTCACATTCCATTATTTTATTTTATACATTGGGGAC
>JAUPMG010258021.1:0-20938 GCA_031762675.1 Pachysandra terminalis | reverse complement strand
TTGAGGGGAGCAATTGCCCCTTGGCTCTGCCCCTGAGCTAAGCTTTTTTGTGAGTTGACCTTAAGCTTTGCTCAAGGGGGGATTGGTAAAAAGTGAAGAATTGAAACATAAAAAATAAAAAAGTTTTTGAAAAGAAGCAATAAAATTTTTTATAAGGGCAAAAAATAATTGTAAGAAAAATAATATGAAATATTTATAAAAATATACTTCTATTTTTAAAAAATAAAAAATTGAGGGGAGCAATTGCCCCTTGGCTCTGCCCCTGAGCTAAGCTTTTTTGTGAGTTGACCTTAAGCTTTGCTCAAGGTTTACAAGCCCGAACCGAAATGGGCAAGGCTAAGCTCGGGTCACTTACATCCCTACTACAACAAATAAATCTGTTATTATGCTTTTTAATATTCCACTTTAAAATACTAATCAACTTGCTAAGCTTTTTAATATTCCATTTTATTTTAAAGTCCGTGTCCCCACAATTAGATACACGATTTGATCATGGAGTATATATATAGTCCGTGTCCCCACAATTAGATACACGATTTGAACACGATTTGATCATGGAGTATATATATATATAGATAGAGAGAGAGAGAGAGAGAGAGAGAGAGATTTGTAGTAATTTTTTTTTATTTTTTGGTAGACGAGATTTGTAGTACTGACCCATGGCATGTGTGAGAGAGAGAGAGAGAGAGATTTGTAGTACTTTTTTTTTATTTTTTGGTAGACGAGATTTGTAGTACTGACCCATGGCATGTGAGTTAATAATACTATTCTACAACTCCCACTAATTGGACCAACCAACTTGCCATTTAATGTGACAGCATGTCAGATACCGGAAAATGACGCTCACCTGAATAAGGATACCTGAACAAGATTTGCCGGCCACCACATAGACGCTGGCTCCACCAGATATCGCCGGAAAATCCCAGCCCATCCAAATCCCAACACCTACCAGTCAAAAGAATCCATATCCCTTAGTCAAAACAAAATCAGAAGAACAAACAAAACATCTCAAAAATCAAATAACGAAAAGAAAAAAAAAAAAAAAAATCCACCTGAGTCGTCATAACAACGATCAAGGACACAAAGAAAGTGATGTTCTTCTTATAAAACACCTTTACTGCAGTCACGATGTGTATGGCGTATACAGTCCCAGCTCCAGAGTTAGCGAAGATGGTGATTAGAACGTGTTCCTTCACGTTAAACGGTCCGGGATTCATCGTGAACTCCCACCGGCTACCCTTGAAGAACACACGATCCGTTATAAAGGAAGCCATTAACCGTCCAAGAGGAACCACGGCGATCTGAGCCGATATAGACGTGATTGTCAGAGGCTCTTTCCGGTACCAGAAGAACTGGTTAAGGAAAGATAGGAGAATGCAAGAGACCGTCCCCAGGACCCACATTCGGAAGGTCAGGGCAGGGAGGGTCGGGTCGTCGGTGGTGGGTACCGTCAGAGCGACCTGCTTGATCGGAGAGTCTTCAGATTCCGGCGATGAAAGAGCAGGGTGTTTGGAGCTTGACGCCATGGATGAGGAAGATTGATGGCTATGATCTTCGTCGTGTCCAGTCCTCGAAACTGCAAAGACAAGTATACAAACAAACGAAGAAGATTCACATAACAATAATAATTAATATTATAACTATGTCTGGGATTCACAGAATCAGAAGGAAAACGACGAGAGAGTTCATTCATCATGGAGTGTGTCGTTACCAAGAGGGGTATTGATGTCCTCAGAAGATTCCATTGATTCTGCACGTGTTTGTCCTTCTATTGTGACCTGCAACAGAACATCGAAAGAAGCAATAAATTTTGCTTTTTTCTTTCTTTATTTTCTACAAAAAGGATTTTGATATAAAACAGGCAAAAAAAAAAGGAAATGATTCTACTATTTTTATTATATAATAATAACATGGGTAGTGAGTGAGTAGTTCCAGCAGCAAACCCCACATCCACATGGGTGGATGATCCTCCTCAGGCTCTAAAATTAGTAGAGAACGAAATAGGCTTTGCTTATTTACCGCCAAAAACAAAAGAGAGAGAATTAATTTAAGATGTTTCTAATATTAGAGATACCCTCACCTTCTTCCCTACCTGCTTGCTTGCTGTCTCCAAAAAGTTGCTCTAAAATTGGTAGAGAACGAAATAGGCTTTGCTTTTTTCTTTATTTGAGCTCAGCACAGCACATGAAGAAAATTTTAGTCTTTGCTTTGTTTCTGAGAAGAAGTAAAGTCGGTGTGATAATTCAATTTAGATAAACCAGTTTGCATCTTCCTCCTCAACCAGTCAACAGTAGTGACAATGGGATTTTAGAGAGCTTCAGAGCTATATATATATATATATATATATATAGAAAGAGAGAGAGAGAGAGAGAGAGAAGCAATGGGGATTTTCTTCACGGGATGGATGCGACTAAACCGATTGAGACGACTGGTCGAGAGCAGCTACGGAGGCTGGTCGTCCCGTTCATCCCCATGTGAATAGCGAGCGTGAAGCGTTAGTTAAGGAAAAAAAAAAAACCGAAATAAGAAAGTGGACCCCACCACTGGGTCAGTTACAGTAGACGCGCTGCCTAACCGCTATTCTAGCTAGCCAGCCCTTACTTTTACTTTCAGCTACCAACCGATCGTAAAGGATATTACTTAGTTGATCCAAAAACAAAAACAAATTAATAATAATAATAATAGTAATAGTAGGAGAGAAAGCTTCAGAGTAAAAGGGTCGTTTTCGTCCCTTTTTAAGTTTTAGCTTTTTTAATAAGGATAAATATAATAAAAGAAGACAAGAGGAGAGTGAGAGATTCATCGCCATTCCCCTAAGAAAAGAAAGATTCAGATAGATTCCCATAATAATATCCCTTGTGTATATAGTGACGCCACGTTGTCGTTGTATCAGCCGTTGAGTATAAACGACGCTCGGCGAGTGTCCTTTTTCCTACTACTACTACTACACAGCCAATCAAATCACTTTCAACTTTCAATCAATAAGAAGATGTGGGACCACCACCTCTTTGACAACCAACAAATGAAGTAGAGCGTGTCGTGTTCAAGTTGGCTGAGGCTGATGGGACTCACGTAAGTTATTCTATTAAAATTTGCCACTCCTATTTTCTACTCGTATAAATAACCACACTTACACGTTACCCCAACGTCATTGAATTCTATTTGGTGTAATTCAACAATAAAACCGGTTGATGACCACAATTATATTAGCCATCTGTCCCATCTTCTGTTGACCTTTATTTTATTTTATTTTTTTTGGTCTTAACCGTGGTGTCCCCACACCCATTTGGGTGTGGGATTCATCCACGTTTGGGGCGGGAGCAATTACTGTAAACCCCTGGCCACGAGTAGGCGGTGTAAGTTTGACCAAGCCCGCCTGATCCAACCCTAATAACAGCCCGAACTTAAACATTCAGTTAGGTTCGGGTTCGGGTTCGGTTCAGTCCGGGCTCAAATTTGAGCCCGAATTTCAGTTCGGGTTGGGTTCAAGCTTAGGTATTATAAACCCTAAAAATCCGACCGACTGAATAACAATTATTAATATATAAATTGTATATATATACATATATTTTAAGATTATATAATATGAGCTGTTGGTGAATCTTAATCCAACAGCTCATATTCAATAGATACAAAACCCTAATGATAATGATAGAATGAGAATCTAAAACTCAATGATATGCTAGAGTAAGAAGTGTGAGCAGAAGAAAAAAAACGGCAGCCAGTCTCCTCCTTCTCCCTCCTAATCTCCGTCCAACATTTCTCCAGCGTCATTTTCTTTGTTTCTCATTTTTGAAATTTCTCTTTTCTACATAGAAGAAGAGATAGTTTTATCCTTGCTGCCTTCACTTCAAGAAGGGGGCTTCTGATTTTCGAAGGAAAAATCATAAGCAACATGAAAAAACCCTAGAACTCCTTCATTTGAGTTATACGGTGGTGGTGGCGGCGGTTACCACGGGCGACGACAGCCTCCCAAATCCGAGAATCCCCATTTTATGCATTAACTCATTTCTATTCTCCTATTTTTTTTCTTCTCAATCCTCTTCTTCATCTCTTCATTCACCCCATTTCACCCACATCGTCTCCCTAACCGTCCCACCACTACAATAACCCACACCCAGTCATTTTTTCTTTTCAATCCTCTCTTCAGTCATCCCTGTTTCATCCTCATCCTCTCCTTAACTGTTCCACCACCACAGTAACCCACACCCAACCACTTTCCATTCCTGCTATTAGAAGATTCAGAACCATTACATTTGGATTCAAAAAAAAAAGGATCCTGCAATTGAGTTCAGGCCGGCCCGAACCCAATAAATTGAGTTAGGGTTAGGTTCGGGTTTAAATAGTTAGGGTTTAGTGCGGTCCGGGCCAACTGATTTCAGTTCGGGCTGAGCCCGAACTGATTAGAACCCGACCCAACCCTCCCTACTTACAGCCATAGCTACGAATGCTTCTAGTGGAATTCAAACTCCATACTTACCTCCGGAGAAGCCCACTAGAACCAAGCTTTCTACGAGCTGAGCCACACATAGGTGGTTCCGTTGATCTTTCGACTCGACCACTTTTGAGACATAAAATTTTACTTCTTGAAATTAAGAAATGTTTGAGTTGTACAAATCAGCTCAACGGTATTATCTATTTACTTTCCAACCCTTGAAATGATCCACAAAGCCTATATGGGATGTGGTCGTAGCAAAACAAATCAAGAAAGCTCATAAAAGACGATTTTTTTGTAAAGAACAGCATGAGGATTCGGGCTAGGCAAAGCCAAAAAAAGCCGCAAAATAAAAAGAAAAAAAGGTTTCCATGAAAGACTTGCAATCATCCCTAGATGTTTCCATATAATCAAAATATTCTTGTAATATTGCATATTGGCTTGTATGCCCCTATATTCATATTTTGTTCATAACATCATACTCCTCATGTCAAAATATATGTAATTTCATTATTTTTCATCACTTTAAACATTTACGGCTCCGTTTGTTTTGATGTAGAATTTAATCTGGAAAATGTTGTACGATAAAATAGGATTTTACTAGTGTTTGTTATGATGTAAAATTTGAATTAATATCAAATAGTTTTCCTAAAAGTTGGGTTTTTCCACAAAACGACTTGCCTCCAAAAAAATCTCGTATGTTTGTTTTTCGTAAAAGAAAGAAATTGAAAGCTCAACTCTAACAAGTTACGAGATATGCCAAAACTCTTAAGAAGTTATCTAAAGACCAACAGCTCTCATAACTTAAGGCATAGAACGAAGATATTTTGGGAGGGCAAGTTTTCAAAGACCTAAAGTTATGCTCTTCTTCTTCTTCCCAACAGCTCTTATATACGAAGGTATAAGGTATAGAAAGAGAAATTTTAGGAGAGAAGGTTCTCTGAGTCAAGAATTTTGCTCATATTATGCTTCTTCTTAAGCCAGATTTCTGGTTTTCAGCGAAACATGCCCAATTTCCATAAAACAACATATCTTGTTTTTCCCCGTCTTTTGTAATAATTCTTTCTGGAGTTTTCTTATAAAGTTCAATGTACATAAGCTTGTTTTCATTCAGATGCTTTAGTCATGGCAAAGAGATTCCACCTCATACAGTAGACATTTTCTCAAATGAAAGAGTTAAAAGTCATCAACTTCAAGTTAATCAATTCACAAATTTATTCACCATCCTCCAATGTCTTATGTATTGATTACAGTGTTACAGAAGCTAGAACAGAGATTGATGTTATTTTTTATTTATATATATATATATATACATAAATTCCTATCCTGATGGAGCTCATGGTGTTTGGTTGTTCATTTTGTCATTTCAAGCTCCACCACCTCGTTTTCCAGTTCCTACAAGTTTTAAATATCCCTCATGAAAAAGACTTAAAAGTTCTGATAAGTTGACACAACATCTAAGTCAAACTGTGCAATGTGGAAGCGACTCACATTGCACAGATATCATACGCATGACCCCGAACGCTTTCTTTAGGCTGATTTAATAAAAGAGAGGTATCTATTACAACCAACATTGAATGTAAATGAAGAGGAACAATTGCTTATATTCCTCCACATAGTTGATCACAATGTCATATTATGGATCATCGGTTCTCAGTTTTTTAGGTCAGTGGAAACTGTACAACGATATTTCAAAAAGACATTGAGAGCAGTTATAAAACTACATAAAGATCTTGTTAGACTACCACAACCGCCTACTCCTCCGAAAATTCAAAATAATAGAAAATATTGGCCTTGGTTTAAGGTAAAGATTAAGCAACCAATGCTCCTTTATTATATGTTGTAGGATTTTTTTTTTTTTTTTTTTTTTTTGTGAAAATATGTAACCTTTATATTATATTTTTAACAACCTATAGGATTGCATTGGAGCAATAGACAGAACAATCGTCCATGCATCAATCCCTACCCCAATTCAAGGAAGGTTTCATGGGCGAAAACACGGGTTAACACAAAGTGACTTGGCAGTTGTTTCTTTGACCTTAAGTTTATGTAGGAGTTTGTTGGATGGGAAGGATCAACACATGATTCTAAAATTTTGTAGGATGTACTATCTAGACCTGGTGGACATCGAGTACCTGAAGGTATTTTAAGGGTATTTTTTGATACAACACACACACACAACACACACACACATATATATACATATGTAAATTTAAACATGTGATGTATAAAAAAATAATATGTTGTGATTTATAACTTGTAGAAAAATACTATCTTGTAGATGCTGGATAGTCTTCGAAATGGATTTATCCCACCATATCGTGGCGTTCAATTTGAAGGAATAATCGGACGATTGACTAGAAGATGAAAAGTATTATTTAACAATACTCCGACGATTCACCAGAAAATGAAAAAGAATTATTTAACCTTCGACACTCATCTTTAAGAAATACTGTTGAGCGGGCCTTTGGAATTTTGAATTATTTTTTTTGGGTATTGGACGTTGAACGATTATTGGAAGTATACAATACAAATAAATGTTGTACTGGCATATTGTGTTCTACACAACCATATAAAGGAAGTTGATCCTAATGATATTATTATGCATGAGGTGAATCAAGAGACATTATCAATATCACAACAAACACAAAGAACACAAAAAAGAGGAGAGAGCAGATAATAGAGAATGGACTGAGAGAAGAGATGCTATTGCTAATGCGATGTACATTGATTATAAAGCTATGAGATAGGATTTGTTTTTTTAACATTTATGCGAGAAAAAAAAAAAACTAATGTTTCTTTAGTTAGAAATATCATATTTACTTTGTATACTTGGTATAGCTTGTGTTATGTTTTAAATATCAATAACAATGTGTCTTGCTAATTTAAATCAATATTGACCCTTTTTATTTTCTTTATTCTTTTATGTAATAGAAATGAATTCGTTTAAAAAATTTAAGTTCATTCAACAAAGGAGCCAACTTAGTTGATAAAGAAAAAGAAAAAAGGTCCGCCAACAAAAAGCTCAAGATCAAGCAATTTAGGTGGACCAAACCAATGGATGATCTCTTTCTTCGCATACTTGCTGAGGAAGCAAGCATAAGAAACAATATTGATAAGAGGCTCAAAAATGAATGCTATACTCGAGTTGCTAAAGTCATAACCGAGAAATTTGAAGTTGAATGTCACACCGGATATGTGATCAATCATTATAAAACCACTAAAGCGCTATAAAGTAAAATTCAAGAAGTCCGTGATAATTCTGGCTTTGGATAGGATGAATAGGATAAGATTATTAAGGCTGGTCCAAAGGAATACTCTGAATATGTTAAGGTATGACTGTGACATGATAATATTTTTTTTCCTTTCTTTGTCAAACTTGTTTAATAACATTTTATTATTTTTAATAAATTTAACTTTTTGGGTTATTTGGATTAGGCACATCCTACTAAAGCACAATTTTTAAATAAATCACTAGAAATGATTGAGGAGATGGCTCTTGTATGCGAGGATGTCATGCTAGAGGCGACTTCACCAAAGACTTTTCTGTCACAAAAGTTCCAACAAGATTGCATTATGAAGATGAGAACAAGCTAGCGGATGATGTAAATAACATTGAAGACAATATATCAGACACAGAAACAAAGAAGCAACAACCTCTCAAGAAGTCAACAATAAAAGAGGTTTGAAAACATGAAAAACGAAGGCGTTCTTCTGAAGGTATGGAAGAAATGGGCGACTTGATGACAGAACAAATTGGAAAGGTTGCAACGGCAATTACAGAGCTGACTAGAAATCAAATTACAAATGTGTTATATGATCAAATAATGAAGATTGAAGGCTTTAAAGAAACATTCCTCACATCAGCTTTTGACTATCTTGTACAACACAGAGATCACAAAAACATCCCTTGTGAAGAATGACAAGCTTTGTAAATATTGGCTGCAGACGTATTTCAATCAGATGGGAGGACATAGAGACAGTAATGGTTAATGAATTTACTTTAAGAATTTTTTTTATTCAAAACTCGATTATATATTAAGATTAATATTTTAGATCAATTGGTTGAAATTCATAGGGATTTGATATTATTTATAATTTTATTTGTGGATTTATTTAGACATTTAACATTACATTGGGCTATCGATGAAGTTAGTTATTATTCGACTTTTTTTAATTTTATATATGAAATTTTTTATTTATATTAGTAAGCTTATTTAATTTTATTTAGATTCTTATGTGGTTCATAGCAAATTGCAAGTCATTTTCTGTGATTATTTTCATGCATTCTAAACATAAGAAAATAAAAAGTACTGATTTTTCACTCTATTTTCTAACCTCCAACCAAACACCTGCAAAATTTTAATTTTCCTGAAAACATTTTACATTGTAAATTGTTTTTCATGTGAAAACATTTTTACCTCGAAACAAACGGAGCCTAATTGACAAAAAATTTACACTAAAATCAACAAGATAAAACAGTAAAAAAACAGCAAAAAAATGGGAAAATGTTTAATATAAATGTTGTCATTTAAGCATCTAAAGTAAGAAATACAAGACAGGAATAAATTTACAAAACCACATGTCCACTTGCAAATGTATTCAAGTTTGTAAGAAAAATCATGGGCATGGCTTTCAAAGAAATCTTTCCTTAAAGATGAAGTTCTAGAATCAGGTGCCTGATTAAGTTACTGAGGTTGAGGTGGTTACCAGTAACAACCAAGCAAAGGCTATGAACAACTACTAATTCTTCCAATTTTATCTAATACTTGCAGCTAAATTTTAATCAACCGAAACTTAAAATCTTTCAGTAATACGACTGGGAAGCACGAGCAAATTTATCAAAAAACAATAAAACATTTCAAAACCTACAAATCAATTTTACTTTTTTCCAATATAGTGGGGGCATAACCCAGAGTCGAGCAGACATGGAAATCCCATTTAGCACACAGATGCGAGCAAATCACATGATCATCTCTTGTGTACTAAGGAATGGACTCTTACCTGGCATGAACTTCAAATATAGTTTCCATAACAAGCAGAAGAAAGAATAGAAAATTAATTTTACTCATAATTCCTCTCAAATAATAGAAAGCCTGTAAATGCACTCGTATATCATTGGTAATCAGCTCATCACATAATAAACATGAAATAAACCCTTTACCAAACCTGATGTTTTCAGCTCGATTTGATTTGTGATCGAATTATAGATACATATATACTATAAAGGTTTTAAATCAGATCTCACAAGTGTATATCCAATTTGAATTATAATCGAAATATAGACATACATACATACTATAAATGTTTTATATCGGACCAGATCGTGTAATCCTACATCGCTAGTAATCTGCTTGTCGGATCACAAACCTTTTACCGAATCAGATATTCTTCAGATCTGGTTTTAATAATGATCCAAACCATTAACATGCCTACTATGTAAAGGCAATTGCACCCAGAAACACTAGGAGATAATAAATCCACCATTCATTCTTCTACCAATATCAACAGTCAGTCCACTCTCTCTTAAAGCTTTCACTATTGATGAAATGTATTGCCTGCCTCTTCCTCAACTCATTGATGTCCGAAATTTATGTCTCTTCCTACGGATAGAATCTCTTCCTTGTCCCAACATTGTTCTGTTAGTTGGCCTTGATCCGGTACCACTGCCAGTCATATCCTCAAATGTCCTGGCTAGCTCCTCTAGATACTTGCCAGATTAACTGCTTTGGGCAGTGATGCCAACAGAAATCAACTCAATGGTTTTCCATTAATTATGGGTTTCTAACAATGGTCAATCCAGCAAGGATAATATCACTTTGATAGTAAAAAAAAAAGTCTAATTTCTCTTCCTTGTCCCATCCACCCCTCAATCTCAGTTTAGTTGCTTTGACCTGGTACAGTTAACACCCCCACCTTCCTCCCCTCCCTTGCCTAAGGTCATCCCTTCATACCGTTACTGGGAGCAGCTGCTACATATGTGCAATCAGCAAATCTAGATCTAGATAACCTAAAGAACAGAATTTGTCCATGTAAGAAATGTAAAATTCTAGGATAGCAGCTTTCAGACAAATCATAGAATTAATAATTTAAAACAAAAACAAAAAACTGAAATACACACAATATGTGAAATAAATCATCAAACCTACCATGACCACAACAATTCGTTTATCATCTAATGACGAGGACATGCCAGCTCCTACTCCGTAGCACGAAAAGAGATTAGTAGCTATGTTCATCTGAGACATAATAGGTCGCATAGTACCAAAGTCTAATTAAAAACGTAAATAACATAGATGGGCGCAGCAATTATAAGCTAATAGGGTTGCTAACAGTATGATCGCAGCGCTCTACAAGAAAAACAGAACACGCTTGAACGCTCTCACGAGAATTCCTCACAATCAAAACCACGGCAACTCGAGTGGGTCCTAATGAAGAGTGCATGTTCAACGATTTCTGACTCGTTCTTTATCCCGAAATGCAGTTGTGTTACCCCTCATAATAGAAAAACTCCCGATTCGAGTGGTTCCTACAGAGAAGTGCCCGTTCAATGATTTCAGAGTGATTCCTTATTATGAGATGCAATTTTTCAATAGATCCTAATGGTCACGAACAGAAAAAGGCTCGAGTGTATGAAAAATAGCATTTATCACCTGGAAAACAGCAATATTCAACGCTTTCCACGAGGCCCACCACCAGACCTCGGACCAGGATAGCGTGCAAATTGTAGCCTTAGATTGGCTGAATCACGGTCATGCTCATCAAATTGATAACCTGCAAAATCGAATCGGACTTTTACCCTGCGCAAGTAACCACGCTTTGAACGGAGTAATAGGGGCAACAACAAATAGAGCCTATAATAGATGCCGAATTACCACATCAACTTGCAAATACACGTCCAAACTAGACCTGGAAACATTATTTGAACCACTATATAATACACCCGTTTCTCAAGGATGAATCCTCCTTGTCCAAACAAGAACGGCACTGGACAAGCAAGTATTGTGCCTCCTTTGGGTGGTGGAAGTCACAGCAACAACTACAGTCCCTTCAAATACTTTCTATGGTTTGCTACCTACTACAAGCCCATAGTTTCTCCCACAAGGGGCTCCACCATGTATATAGAAACCTTTGACGAAATTTTTCTAAACCTAACTACCAACTTTAATCACTTGGTGGTTTGAACAAACATGTCAGAAATGAAAAAGGCAGGAGGCCTTGCAAAATTATAGGAAAGTTGACAGGAAGCAGATGGCTATGAGCATCAAAAGGAAACAATGATAAGAATAGAAAGAAGGCAGCAGATATATTTGAAAAATCCACCACGGGAACAAAGAGGAAAAGCAGATGAATGGGAAACAAGCCCTTCCATCATCCAGCACGTGCAACAATAGTTTGCCACCCAACCATCCCACATATTCTAATCCTTACGTTGAATAAACCATTTTGCAACTCGTAGTTTCCTCAATACTTCAAAGTCATCTCATGATGACTTGAAGTCGTGTCATACATCATAATACTAAAGCGATCACAACCAACCCATTAACTACTACGAGATGACTGGGTTATCGTACCTCTACATTTACCCTCATGGTTTATGAATGTTAAAATATGACCTGCTAGTACAAAAATGGTGTTTCTCTCTTAGAAGCACCGCACCGTCATTTACAACGTTGTATTAGAGAGAGAATACTTGTATCAAGTACCAAAAAGTTAATCCTAAGGAGTAACATAAGAAATACAGTTGAGAGACACTGGAACTCCTAAATGGTTGGTTAATTAAAGACAATAATAATTATTATAATAATATGCGACTGGAAACACCAGTAAGCAGTTTCACGCCACTTGTGGTTATAAGAATATAAGATAAGGTCTTTTTCTTTCTCGGTAGAAGATAAGGTCATCTTAAAGTCATTATAGATACTAGTCGCAAAACAAGAAACAGCCGAGACAAGTAGAAAAATTGATACGTCATTACTTATGGGGCCAGAGTTTCTAAAAATTGAAAGGAATGGAATTGAAATATCCAATTCACCTTGTAAAGCATCCAAAGCAGTTGCTGCCTGGGCTGGAGTGGTGAAGTCAACAAAACAGAGCACAAGTGGTTCTCCTCCAGGCTGCAAGAATTAAAAATAAAAAATAAAAAACTACATATATTTGGTGAGCATGGACAAAGGGATACTAATAGTTCAGCTCATGAAGAATAATATACTTACATGTCTGGATTCCTTACTCACAAGTCTCACTTCTTTAAAGCCTACAAAAGGACGAAAGATATCTGCAAACCCAAGTAAAGGAGAAAAAATAGAAGGCAGAGCAGAATATTTGCATTACCATGTACCAAAGTCTACAGTTCAATAGAAGGATACGAGAGACTTCCCTTCGTGTACAGTTAGCAGGCAAACCCTCGACAAACAGTGTATTTGAAGCATCTGGAGGAAGAGGCATCTCAGATCTTCCACCACCAAATCCCATGTTCCGACCTTTTCCAGCCATGCCTGGATCCATGCCTCCAATACCCATCATGCGAGGATCATCAGCAGGATGACCAGTTAATCCCCCACTCATGGGTCTTCCAGATTCTCCGCCACCATAAGATGAAAGTTGCTGATAAAGACTCACACTTTTTTAGCCCATCACAAATCATAAACTAAAAGTGATATTTAATAATATCCTTGAGTAAATAAGTACCGAAGCACGCAGGTAACGGTCATAGGATGCTCCAATTGATTCAGTTTCTCTAGTTACATGGTGAGCACCCCTATCATCATCATGAGAAAAATAACCATGCAACTCATGACCAACTGGCATATCTGCAAGGTAAAACACAAAAATTCAAAAAAATTGGAGAAGCACCAAAACATTAAGACACGCGCTTATTATAAAAGCAAGACTAAAAGTGCATGACAATAAACATGAAAATACCAAAATGCTAATGGGTCTCACACCATTAAAATATCAGACCACACATTCCTAGGGGTGTAAAAGAGCCGAGCTTGAGCTCAATATTTAGGTTCACGATCCGAGTCCGAGCCCAAAAAAATTAACAAGCCTAAGTCGAGCTTAGGTAGGCTCGGCTTGGTAAAAGCTCGGCTCGTATCATATAAATATATATATATACACTAAACTAAAGCAGTCCCCCACTATTCCCTCCACATGGCTGACACTCTAGCTAGACTGTCTAGCTAGCTAGCAGTCCCCTCTTCTCACGCATGCTTATTTTGAATTAAAAAGTTAAGCATTAAATGCAAAGTACTGACGTGTTTTCTATTTTTTTCTTTTGTTCAGCCTTTGACGAGCCGAGCTTTTGTGAGCCGAGCTTAGCTTTTCTCGAGCCGAGCTTTTGCGAGCCAAGCCTGAGCCTTGAAAAAACTAACGAGTCTAAGCCCAAAAATTTTTACCAAGCCTGGTCCTGATTTTATGAGCCCAAGCCGAGCTGGGCAATGCTCGGCTCATTTACAACCCTACACATTCCCTGTTTTTTTTTTCTTTTTGATAAAAAAATAAAAAAACAGGTCTCTAGGAAAAGAGAAGGAAAAATGTAGAGAGGAAATAATTAATACTTGAATGATAAAAAAATAATAAACTCTCATAAGTGAGGATAGAGACATAAAAATCTGATGTAATGATATTAGAACAGGGGAACATTACATGTGTGGCAAGCTGGATCAAGATGAACCTAAATGCAAGTATATGAAATTCAATAACTGCAAGAAATCTGCAAAGCCTTCAGTAAACCTAGCCACTCGGAGGTACACACAACCGAACATAGTGTTAATTATCGGCTGATACAACCAAGGTTTTTATTCTCAGGATTGCGGATCGGTGATCCAGCCCGGTATCGGTCAATCCGGCTCCGATCCAAACAGTTTGAATCGTCCTAAAATAATAATTGGGATCGGCCGGAACGGTGGTTCCCATCTCATCTTCCTCTCCATTCGGTGACGGCGGCAACTTCCAGCAAAGCGACACCCCATCTCCAATGGAACCCCACAAACCATCCTCACGGTAATCCACTCTCTCTCTTTCATTTTCCTCATTCTTTCTCCCTCCATTATTCTTCCCTTTCTTCTATTCCATTTTTATTCATTTCACCTGCAAGCACCACCTTCAACCAATCCACCGGACACCGAGGCTCTCAAACCCCAATCATCATTAAAACCTTCACTTCCCTTTCCCTCTCTGCAAACCCGTCGAAATCACCTAAGAAGAACCTATACCCTAGCTACCCGAGCTCCCTCTCTGTTCATTTTATAAATTAGAAAAAAAAAAATGGATCGGTTGATCCTGTCAATGGACTAGTCTAGATCGGTATTAGTTGGACCGGTCCAATCCAAAGCCACTTGATACATAGTTGGTCCGAATCTGAATCAGATCGGACCATCCATATTGGATCGTCCGACACCCTCAAAAAATTTATAATTTTAAAATTAAAAAAGAATGGGATATGTTTGGATTGACCGATCCAACTCCGTATCGGACCGGGACGATCCTCGATCCGATACCAAGTTTAAACACTATGCAACTAAAGGCAACTTGTCAACTATGTAGAGACTTGGGTAGCATAAAAAATCCCAACAAACACATTTACAGTAACAAATGCATGTTTGCCACCTATAGAGATAGATTGACCGTGTATATGAGGAATTCCATTGTCCCACTTGTGCTGTTAAAGCACAGGTGATTCTGAATCTGACCTCTTGGAAACCCTCATACTTTCTAACGTAATGAACGGACAAGAGGTTTGTAGGACTCTGGTATCTGGATCTCTTCTTAACGAAGTGGAGATTTAAGTTGCATTCAAAACCGATAATTACTACTTTCAATACATGAAACGGAAGATGTTTTCAAGAAACTCCGTAACAACGTACAAATAAACGCTTTTGAAAAAGGATGCAAAGAAACATATCGAACAAACCACTGAACCCTAAGATTTCAATATTTTCTCCAGCTAAACAAACAGGTGTTAATCCCGAATTCGGTCTATTAAAACCCTAACTAGTTCAACCACCGATCCAAAGAACCGAAGAAGCATGTGACATAGGAAAAATTTTAAAAAACAAATTGTAAATCGGAAACCCTAATTTTGGGCGGTAATGCAGCGCGGATATATCCTTCAACTAGTACTAGCAAATGAAGTAATAAACCAACAGAATCCAAAAGGCAGGTATTTAGGAATGATAAGAAGCTGCGAGTTTAGGGAATACCGTAGTCAGAGCGAGGACGTTTTCCGGCGAGAGAAGGAATCGCCGTCTGTCGTGCATCTCCGTACCTCCAGTAACCATCCGCCATGGTTCCTAATGGAAAGAAAATGATGCGAAGAAACAACAAACTGATTGAGAGAGAGACAGATAGAACTCTAACAGCCAAGCAGTCTGCGAGAAGTACGCAGTCAAGCTCCTCTCTCCAGCACGCTCTCCACTTTTTTCCGCCCCTTTTATTTATTTATTCGATTTTTTTTTCTGGAAATCGTTTTGGAAATGCTAGAATAGACCCACTAGTATATTAGTAGTGTTGATTCAGTGACTTCAGCAGAAGCAAATGTCATGTATGTGGATTCAGTGACTTAAGCAGAAGCAAATGTCATGTATGTGGAATTTATTTGATCAGTTTGGTATCTATTTGAGATATTTGATGGGTCTAATTATCATATGGATTATGGTTCTAATAGATCACTTGACCCAACCCAATCCAAATACTTAAAACACTTACGAGTTACTACATACATCGTATGATTTGTATAACTCATATTTCATGTGTCACCTAATAGTATACAAATGACACTTGACATTCACTCATTCACTTCCTTCATAGCCAAATTTACTTGAAGGACAAGATAGTTTTAAGACCAAGTTTACTTAACAGCTGAGGAAAAAGAATTAAGTCTATAAAAAGGACAAAGTTCAATACAAGACAAAAAGAGGAAGATGACACATAATACTATATCAAAGGAATAAAAGGAAGAGAAAGAAGATTGTATTTGCTATTATACTTGAAACTTCTTGTATCCTAAGGAAGCATCTCTTTCCTTCTATCTCTTTCTATCCCTCCTTTTTTTTCTTATTTCCTTCTTTACCCTTATATGATTGAAGTTATCATTATATTCACTATACTTTTAAATAGTAGAAAAGCCCTCCTATGAGGTGACATATGTAGACTAGGCATAATACCGAACCACGTAAAAATTTGTGTTCTCTATTTAACTCTCTTTCTAAATATATTTGTCGATGGTTAATATAGCGCCATCCGAACGGCCACGCGACGGTTTAGGCAGATGGTTGGTACGTCTCACGTGCCCAAACAAAACCTTATCCAATTCCGGGCAATGCACGAATAACTGATGTCCAATATCGATGTTGTAACATGATTACGCTATTCAAGCAGCATATTCTTGCATCACCATTTGGCGATTGCGATGGGACGACGTCTATTTTACATATTTCGACAAACACAACTAATATCATGGGCCTTACAAGAGGTATGACCAATTATATGGTTCTTTCCTTATTAACTTTGATATTCTAATATATTTTACATAAAATCCTTTATCCATGTGCGTATGGTCCTTCCGGACCTTGTTCCTGCGCATTGACCTTTGTAAGCCTCATTCCTGTGAAGAAATTGCCATTCGGGACTTTTTCTGTGAAGTAATTGGCACTTCGGGCCTTTCCTGTGAAAGAATCGTCATTCGGGGCTTTTTCTATGAGAAAATTAGTATACTTGGTTATTCTTCTAATAAAAAAATTACTCACTCGGGGCTATTTTTGTAAAATATTTGCATTCGGGGTATTTTTTGCAAATAAAAATAAACTTCGCATGCCCTTTCTGAATTCTAATGTTTGGCGTGTTGGGTCTTCGTGGTATCCGTCCTTCGAGCCCTTCGTAGCCTTCCTTCACAGAGTTGGGCTTCCCTCGCAAGGAAGGCCTTCCTTCACACGGATGGCCTTCGAATTAGCCTCCGCATGGATGAGCTTCAAATTAGTTTCCGTGGGATGGCTTATCCTTCATTAAATTTGTTGGGGCGACTTCCTTCGTACATCCTCCTTCGGACAGCTTACTTGGGCAATTTACCCTATGTCAAACGTGTTCAGGCACTTCCTTCGAATAAGCTTTTGGGCAACTTATTTGTAGTGACCCTAACCCCAATAATTAGTATTTTTAAATAATAAAAATAATCAAAAGGATGTTATAAAAATTATCTGATATTTTTTCTAAAATTAATGGTGTTGAATCATAGGATAATTAGAGCATAGGATGGTTTTCGAACAAAAGTATACGTTTTGGGGTTGAGATGTAAATAGAATGCATGTTGGGTGTTTCTTGTAATTTATAGATTGAATTTCAAAATAGAAACACATGGGTGTTCGTGGGGTGATCGTGGCATATGGAAGGGCGATTTCCATAATCATCCTCCTCACCTTCCATATCATCAGAAATCATATTAGGAGAGTCCTGATGGATTAATAAGAAGAAAGGGAAATAAGGAGGGTGCGTGTACAGCAAGAGGAGGAGATTAGGGTTTTGGGTTGGAGAGAAGAAAAGAAAGATAAAATAATTAGAGAAGCCAAACCCTAATCGTCATTGTGCAAGGGAGAAGAAGAAGACGAAAAGAGGTAGAAGAAAATGAGAAGAAGAAAGATAAACGGGGCTAGATCTGATATTGGAACAATTATAGGTAAGTCTCATTTTCGGTATGGTTCTCATTTGACAACGTAGTTGTTCTTCCAATTTGTGTATTTATGTTAAGATGCATGATTATTTGTTTGATTTCATGTTAGATGATGATTCGTGTGTTTTAAATTGTTTTGTTCATGATTTAATCGATTATACTTGATCTATGTGCTTTTGGAATTAATGGGTGTCGATTTCATGGCTTAGAGAAGGATTTCTGGGATTCTGTCCCGTTACCCGTCGGTAGGCACCGTTCCACCGACCATGCTGCCGATGGGGATTGAAATACACAGAGATTGACCCGTCGGTAGGCATAGGTCCACCGACCAGGCTGCCGACAAGGGTTATATTGTGTATACACAGGTGGTTTGGAAGGGTGGTATAAGCCAAATGGGTATGGATTTGGTCTATAGGGATCAAAGGAAGGTCTATGGACTTGGATTCACTTGCGGGGGACCAACTTTGATTTCCACGGCACACCCCAGCCTGCTGACCATACCTTGGATTTGGGGTTTTGACTCCACTTGTTTAGTGATTGATACCATGGACTCTTGGTGATATTATAGTAGATTTGGGATTGTTTTGGTATGGTTTGATTAGTTTTATAAACATATGTTCTATTGCGTATTTGTACTTGTGGAAAGGATACTCGTGATGGCATCCGACGGATCATTCGTGTGTATGGGTGCATGGGTAGCTTCCGAAGGGTGTTATTAGTGGAAATTCTACGAAAATTGTGGTTAAGATACTTATGATGGTTTCTAGTAAATTATCCGCGTGTATGGGCGTGTGGATAGTTTCTGATGAGGATTATCATGAGAATCCTAAAGTAATGGTTATATGCATGCAAGGTCGATGTGAATTGTTAAGTGAGTCTGGGACGAGAAAATTGAAGGATTTCCTTGCGAGGTTCCTTTGAGGTTGATTATACCTGTGGGTTGAAATACCCACTTAAATAAGTAAGGATTCCTTGCGAGGTTCCTTGAAGGTTGACTATACCTATGGGTTAATGTCTCATTTAAATAAGGGTAGGATTCTTGTGAGCGGTTGGCTAGACCTTGGGTTATGACACTCATGAAATCAGCAAATGGTGGCCTTCATACCGTGGGTTAACGCCCAGAACGAAGAGGGGGCATCGACTGTTCCTGATGATTGAGCATATCATGTAGGGCATTTGAATGATACATTCTCATATCATACTCCATCTCATTCATGTATCATAATTAGACATAATTGTCTTATTACAGTACTGTTGATGCGGAAATTGTGCTGCTTGACCTGCTTTAAGCCGCTAATCGGGATCAAGCTACTTAAAAAGGGATAAATCGCACGAGCATGTGACGATGTTGTGTGTCGGTTGTTTCTACACTACCCAAAGTTGGATAAGGTCTTGTTTGGGCACGTGGGGCACCCCAACCATCCGCCTAAACCGTCGTGTGGCCGTTCGGACAGTGCTACGCCGATCATCGACAAACGTAAATAAGAAGAAGAAAGAAGAGGGGGAAGAGCCAATAAAGATAACACATAATTTTTTACGTGGTTCAGCAAAATTCCTAGTCTACGGGGGTCGTCTCACAGGAGGTCTTTTCCATATTTAAAAATACAAGGAAGAC
Source organism: Pachysandra terminalis (assembly GCA_031762675.1). NCBI lineage: Eukaryota > Viridiplantae > Streptophyta > Magnoliopsida > Buxales > Buxaceae > Pachysandra > Pachysandra terminalis. The sequence continues at coordinate 1,219 of JAUPMG010258021.1, read as the reverse complement.
AATGAACACCCCAATCATATGGGGATCAAGAAGGAAATAAGAAAGAAATGAGAGAGAGAAAGAGATAGACAGTTGGAAGGAAAGAGATGTTTCTATCGGATACAAGAGGTCTCAAGTGAGAATAGCAAATGCAATCTTCCCTCCTCCTTCTATTCCTTCTGTAGTGTTCTTCTTCCCTTTTTCCTCTAATCCTTCTTCTTGTTCTGAAGTAGTCATTTTATAGCCTTATCTTACTTGGCCTCAAAGTAGACTTAATCTGTAATAAAACTTAGGATTCAAGTATACTTAGTCTATAAGAAAACTTAGGGTTCAAGTAGACTTAGCATAAAAAGAATAAAAATATCTGATGCATGTAGATAACTCAAAAGAGCCGGGTTGGGCCGAGTTATACCAGGTTAGACCGGGTAGAACTGGGTCAGTCCAAATTGGACCAGGTCAGATCGGATTAAACCAGGTCGAGTGACCCATTAGACTCATGGTCCACAGGTCAAGCAGGTGATGCGTGACAGCTTAATTAAGTCACTGGATCATCAGTACCTTTCTAATTACTATTTTCAATATTCGTATAATGATGTGAATAAAATGCTATGACTTTAGTCTTGATGTATGACCGCATTTCTCCTTTTTAACTGTATCACAAAGTCGTTGTATTTGATTTTGGACTACGATATTTTATGAGGATTGATGACAGATATGATTCTTACTGGGCATTCCAAGCTCACGCGACTTTTTATATTGCAGGATGCATTGTGATGAGGATGGATAGACGATGTTGTTTATTTCATTTCAGTTTTAGACTTTATGTTTATGTTTCCATGGAGGATTTTGGATGTAATTGGATTATGCCCTTTTTAGAGTCCTAAATTATTTTTTTTAGGCATGTGACTCTTCTGAAGTCAAAGTATTTATATATATTTTACAGAATACACTTATTATATCTATTATATTGTTTGTATCTCATAACATTGGGGTATGAGTAAATACCTTGCTTTGAAGGACTACTCATCTGGGCTTTCTAACTTATGTATGTTTGTTTATATTTTTCAGGATTCAAGAATAGTATAAGGAGAGCTTGGGAAGGGATTAGAATTGAAGAAATAGTAGATAGAGTTTTGCATTAGATTTATTTGTAGATTTCTTTGAATTAGTTGTAATAAGGATTATGTATTTTTACTTAAGTTATACCTAGAACTATTATTGTTTACTTCTGCTTATGTTT